>BQKN01063709.1:0-15418 GCA_022839385.1 Asparagus kiusianus
AGAAGATTAATGGAATCATCAATGAAGACAACTTTTGACGAAAACAAACTGGCGACCACAGTGGGAGCCAGCGGCTTCGCTGCCGAAGCCGCCGTGTCGCAGCCGATAAAGATCATCGTCAGCGAGGAGATCGAATACGAATTCGATCAGGCGAAATTCGAGGAGTACTTATCATCCTCGTCTTCAAAATCTCTCTCCCCGCGCAAGTGCAGGAGGACTTCCTCTTCCAGGAACACTCTCAAGTCTGCAGTGACAATAAAAGCTGCAGATGAAGATTCTCACCCTATCGTTGCTAAGGAAATCGTCCGCAACACTTCTGCTCCAAGGGGCTCCACACCAATTACGGAGTCAATGAATTGCTCACCGGTGCTGACGAAGAGAGCTCGTCAGAGACAACGTCAGCGCCGTGCTCGACAATTGGCTAAGGCCATGCAACAAACCGACGGGGTCCATTACTATGCGGACCTAGAGTCGAGAAAACAGAAAATGAATCAGTTGCCCCAACGGCAAGATAATCACATTTCTGCGAAGCTTACGACGGAGGAATGGACCCTCGTCAAAAGGGCCCGTTCAACTCTGAAGGAACGGATACAGAGGCGAAAGGAGAAAGCCGCCCGCGCTCGTGCTCTACGACAACAAGCGCAGGGAATCAAAAAGGAGTTGATGTCTGAAAAACCACCAAAGGATCGCAAAGTTTGGATGCCGAAGGCACCGCAAGCATCTGTTCCAGGCCCGTCTACTGCATCAACGGTAAAGCCCTGGGTTAGCCCAGATTTGTCTAAGTTCAAAGTCACCATGGCAGATCGCCTTGGTCCCTCGGTCGATCATCGAGGCAAAAAATCAGTTGAAGAAAGTCCAAGTCAAGCAAGCAAACCCTTGGTGGTTTCCTACACAGGGGGTCGTAAACACCCTCCTGTCAGAACTAATCCAGTCCAAAACGAAAGAGTACCAGTTCATTCTCGTCTAGGACCCGTGAAGACTCCACTCCCGCAAGGGGGTGTATTTAAAAACTTAACCTTGGATCGCTCAGAAACGATAAATAATCGTACTGTGCATGTTAACAAGGTTCCCAAACCAAAGATAGGTTGCTCAAATCACGGCAGTGATGAGTTGTACTATCGGAACAGTAAATCAAAGAAAAGGAATGTCCGAGAAGACGAATCGCATTGCGCATGCGAGAGACTCATCAAGGCAGTGTTGACGGAATGCGGTTGCTCACAAACTCAAAAACGAGTTTCTGTGTTTCAAAGACTTTCAAATGAAGCGTCAAAATCCAAAATAAGACGTTTCAACCAGAGAAAGCCTGCAAGGCGACAAGATGAATTCCCTGAGGTCACCATTAATATGACCGGCAGAGGAAAGCAACAGTTAGTCAACCCGGACCCTGATTTCTCTTCGGAAGGAAGAGTTGAGCGGGGTCTTTCTCAAAGAATGAAGCGGTTGCAACGGAGGGCCAACCGACGCCGAGACTACAAGAGGATGCACGAAGGTTTATCGTCAGAAGAAGAACTATCAGATACCTGTTCTGCGGTCGCTTCGGACGATACCGCATCCAGTGTGGGACGAGTGAGAGAATCATTCGCCATCACGCCGGACCAGTTAGCTCAGATACTGCAGGAAGCATTGGCCAAACAACGCGAAGAGATCAGAGCTGAGATCAGAACGGAGATGGAGTTGACAATGCAGCAGGTGCGAGATTTGCAGGTTCAACAAAGTCAACCAGAATCAAGCCAAAAAGCAGAATCCAGCAAACGCAATGCCAAACCTATACAAATAGCTGAGGGCGACGACAAAGAAGACGAGACTATCTTCGACGATCCTCCTCCTGATAAAGATAATTCTGGGAGCGGTCCGGTCAAGTCAACCGCTCAAGCTCTCTTGAAGAAGAGCGAGGAAGAAGATAAGAAGATGCAGGACCTCGAGAGTAAAGTTAATGCTCTAATGACGGCCCAGGAAGTGAAGAAAACGGGCATTCCGTGCCCGTATCCGAGGGAGTGGGATCTAATTCCTTATCCCCCTAAATTTAATTTGATTAACTTTACTCCTTTTAATGGCAGTGGTTCACCAACTCAGCACTTGATTTATTTCAAGTCGCATCTCGGCACAATATCAGGGAATGAAGCCCTGATGGTACGGTCATTCGTAGGAACCCTGCGCGGGCCTGCCTTCGATTGGTACCGACGACTGAAACCCGGAAGCATCAATAGCTGGGGAGATATGGAAGAACTGTTCCTCACTAATTTCTTCGATGACGACACGGAGGTGTCCATTGGCTCGTTGTTGGACGAGAAGCAGAAGAACGGGGAATCAGTTGACGTCTTTGTCAAACGGTTCCGAAACAAAGCGGTGAACTGCAGAGATCCACTCACCGAAGAATTCATCCTGCAGACATGTCACAACAATCTGTCTCTGGATGTGCTGGAGATAATGGGGGTTGTACCCTCTAAGACCTGGAAGGAGTTGAAGGTTAGAGGTGAACAGGCTGAACGATTTCTCAAAAGGAGGAATTTGGAAAGGGGTCAGCCATTAAACAATAATCAAAACCAGAAACAGAACTTCAATCCTCGAGGCAGGGGAAGAGGGTCAGGAGCCGCTGTCGACGCGCATCAGACGTCACAACAGCCGCCTCAACAGCAGCCGCAGCAGTCGTCATTCCAGCTGGCACCAAATCAGAATCAGCAGCCTCAGAAGCAGTTTAAGCCTTCTGAGCCCAGGTTTCCAAAGGAGTATTCATTCAAAGATGATGAAGTGCCAGTCATCTTCAAATATCTGTTGGATAATAACAAGATTAAGCTTCCACCGGTCACAAACCAAGAGGAAGCGAAGAAAACCAATGACCCGAAATACTGTGCGTATCATAGGAGGGTCCACCATCCCACTAAGGCGTGTTATGTCTTGAAAGACAAGATACAGACCTTGATTGATGTTGGTATTGTGACCCCGAAGCCAAAGGAGAAGAAGGTGGGCGCCAACGCGGTCTCTATTAGCTTCGGATCAGTTCCATTATCCTGGTTTCAAGCCGAACCAGTGTCAGAGGTCAAGATGCAAACCATCAACGATGACCCTCATGGACAGCGCCAAAAAGGGTTAGTATCACATACGGCCCCTAACGGCGAAATCCTTTGGGTTCATCCGGATCTGCTCGAAGACGAACAGTGGACGACATCCACGTCGAAGAAGAAGTCAAAAGGCAAGAGAAAGGAAAAGTCTTGTTACGGAGCCTCGGCGATTCCTGAGAAGAACGATGAGGAGATAGCAGCTCTACCACTTTCTGATGAAGAACAGGAAGTTTTCGCAACAAGAGGTGGAAATGAATATCATTACCAGCATCCTGAAGCTTCTAATTCTAATGGTAAAACTCTAGCAGAACTGGGGGTGGATACGACCCCACCCGTAGCAACCGAGAGACCTCAGAGAGTTGTTAAGCAGAAAGAAAAGGAACCTCAACCCAAAGAAGTTCAAATTCCGAAGCAGTCTCGTTTCAGTAAACCAATTGGACGAGACAAACCGGAAAGTTCAAATGCCCCATACCGCTTCGATGTCATGACTCAGTTAGCCAATATCCCAGCAAGGATCACGCTGTACGAGTTATTGCGCCTCTCGAAGGAAACCAGGATAGCTTTACAAGAAGCCTTGGCTGATTCTGAGGTATTCCTCACTCAGATTAAACCAATGCCTGAAGAGCCAGAGTCGTCAGTGCAGCATTGTAATCTGGCAGCCACTAAATTCCCTTGCATCGCTTTCACAAAGGAAGATATGCAAGTCAGGAACTCAAAGCATGATAGACCGCTATACTTTACTGGATATATCGGTTCGAGCATGGTCAACCGGATTCAAGTCGATCCGGGTTCCGCTGTTAGCATCATGCCACTCCGGTTGATGTACCACCTCGGGATTCCCGCCAGCAAGTTAGCCTCAACGGGAACTGTCATTTATGGATTTAACACTAGCGGATCAAGACCGTTAGGAAAAATCCGGGTGAAGTGTCAACTCGGAGATTTGAAGTCTGAGGTCACATGCTATGTGATTGATGCAGAAACTTCCTATAATTTACTGTTGGGTCGTCCATGGATCCACGGTAATCTTATAGTTCCCTCCACCCTCCATCAGTGTTTGAAATATGTCGACGCTAATGAGGAGGTTAAGACGGTGGTCGCGGATAAGCAACCATTCAAGGGGTTAGAAAACTATTTTACTGACTCCCTTCTATATGGTGCTGAGTCCGAAACTGAACCATCGGCCCATGGCACGGACAGCGGAGATGAAGCTGATACCGAAGCCGGGCTCGATTATAGTGAAGGTCTTGTATTAAATGACATTGAACCTCTTGTAATCGATCTTGACGGTGATGAATCGTCGGACGAAAGTTGTAACTGGCAACTTGCCGATGAAATAATAAAAAATGATTTAGAGTATTCGCCTTGTCTTAATGACGTAATGCAGGAATTGTATGATAATCCTAATCTACACATGCCAATTCGTTCGTCCTGCACGGCGATGAAATATCTGCAAAATTCAGCTGGGACAACGGTGATCCTACCTGCAAAGACAGGGGGTGAGAAGGAAATAATCTTTGGGAAAGGGAATCCATCCCCAACTCCTAATCTTTTCTTGGATAGCAATTCAGATGATGAAAAACCTGGATGGCATTTCTCTCGGTATAGTTGGCAAGCTAATGATTACATGGAAAGACAAGGCTATGATCTCTCGCTTGGTGAAGGTCTTCATTTTGGTCAAGGAGTTAGGGTTCCACCCCGTTCTACTTATGTACCAAAAGGAAAACCGGATAATTATTATAGTCATAATAGAGGTCTAGGTTATAATTCGTCATCTGATGACGAAGATTGCCAACAGATCATTAGCCAATTGATAAATGGAAGCGGGCATTCATCCGACACTTCAATGTGGGACTCTGACACAAGCATCGGAGAGAGATTCAAAGCCCTAATGTCGAACATGGCGACAGTCGATCCTTCTACAACTGAAGAGGACGATCAATTACCTATTTGGGAAGACCCATGGACACATTACATGAATATCCAATATGGCGACCGATTTGAACAAAGAGAACCTCCTACTGAGGATAAAGTGGTCCAAATTAATATGGGTGACGAAACTAATCCGAAACCTATATTTATCAGTGGTGACCTTCCACCAGACGAGAAAGAAGAGTTAATCGCCCTCATTAGAGAGTATATCGACGTCTTTGCTTGGAATTACGAAGATATGCCGGGACTCGATCCGAACGTAGCAATGCACGCCCTCAACATAAAGTCGGATGTCAAACCTGTCAAACAACAACAAAGACGGTTTCGTCCGCAAATTATGGAAGCGATAGAAGCTGAAGTCAAGAAGTTGATCGACTCAGGTTTTATCAGAGAAGAACAACATCCTGAATGGCTAGCTAACATTGTTCCAGTTCTTAAAAAGACCGGAAAGATCAGAATCTGTATTGATTTCAGAGATCTGAATGCCGCCTGTCCTAAAGATGACTTCCCACTACCAATTACGGACGTCATTATTGACAATACTTGCGGATTCGAGAGAATGTCATTTATGGATGGTTTCTCGGGATATAATCAAATCAAGATGCACCCAGACGATGAAAAGCATACAGCATTCAGAACACCCATGGGGGTCTTTTGCTATACGGTTATGCCTTTTGGTTTAAAAAATGCTGGCGCCACGTACCAACGAGCCATGACGCAAATCTTTCAAGAACATCTGCGGAAGACCGTTGAATGCTATGTTGATGATTTGGTCGTTAAGAGTCGTGATAAAAAAGACCACATTAATGATTTGAAGATGATGTTTGATCTGATGAGAACTCATCAGCTAAAGATGAACCCGACTAAATCCTTTCTAGGAATGTCGAGCGGTAAATTTCTCGGATTCGTCGTCACCACAAAAGGTATTCATATTGATCCTGACAAAGTGAAGGCGATAAATGAGCTGCAACCCCCGAGAAATCTTAAAGAACTCAGAGGATTGCAGGGTCGATTGGCATATATCCGTAGGTTTATATCAAATCTGTCCGGAAAATGTCAACCATTCTCTAAACTCGCAAAGAAAGGCGTGTCGTTCATTTGGGATGAAGCATGTCAGAAGGCGTTCGAAGATATTAAAACATATCTAGCGAACCCACCTATTCTCGTTGCACCGAAATCGGGCAGACCGTTTTTGATTTATGTCAAAGCGACGAACCATTCGTTAAGTGCATTACTTGCCCAAGACGACGATAACGGTCACGAGCAAGCAGTATATTACTTGAGTCGCACATTGGTAGGAGCTGAATCTCGCTACCCAATGATCGAGAAGGAATGCCTTGCATTGGTATTTGCCGTCCAGAAAATGCGACACTATTTAGTGGGGCAGACGATTTACGTCATCTCCAACATAAATCCGGTCCGCGTATTCATGACCCAGCCGGCTTCTATGAATTGGCGTTTAGCCAGATGGGCTCTACTTTTATCACAATATGACTTGTACTTTAAGCAACAAAAATCAGTTAAAGGACGAGCTATTTGCGATCTTCTGGCGGAAAATCCTACAAAAGATATAGTCGAATTGTATGACGATCTGCCAGATGAAACTCACGAAGTTAATACTACCTCACATCAACAAGTGTGGCAGTTATACTTCGATGGGGCTTCTCGCGCAACCAATGTTGCAAGCACGCCCGGATGTACTAAAATCTCCTCAGGAGTGGGGGTCGTTTTAGTTTCCCCGGAAAAGCATGTCTTGCCCAGAGCATACTCGTTGACCGGACCATGTTCTAATAATGTGGCCGAGTACAATGCGTTAATAATTGGACTCAATTTTGCCAAAGAGCTGGGGGTCGAATACCTCGAAGCTTTTGGAGATTCTCAACTGGTAGTTAATCAAGTACGAGGAGAGTATGAAGTCAGAAGTCCAGACCTGATCCCATACCATCAGGTTGCCATTGAGATGGCAAACTCGTTTGAAGGATTTTTCATCGAGTACGTTCCACGTCTCCAAAACGCGTATGCAGACGCATTGGCGGCATTGTCAGTATCATTGGCTCAACCTCCCGAAACAGAGCAATTGATTACAGTGAGGACTCACCAGCTTATCGTTCCAATTTACGACTTGGATGTTAAAGAAGCATGTTCCACAGCAGTTGAACCCGAAGTTCGAGACTGGCGTTTTCCCATTATCGACTACGTCCTACATGGTATACTACCTGAAGATGTAAGAGAAAAGGAATCAATTCGGCGAAGAGCGCCGAGATTTTACTACAACGCCACGACGCAAATGTTATATCGACGAGCATACGATGGTCTTTTACTCCGTTGCTTATCCGGTAAAGAAGCGGAACAAGCGCTTAAAGAGGCACATAACGGGATATGCGGTGCACATCAACCCGGTCCTAAGCACTGTGATCGACTTAGAAGAATCGGGTATTATTGGCCAACTATGGTGAAAGACGCAGTCGATTATGCACGGCGATGTGAAGTGTGTCAGTTACATGCGAACTATATGCACCAACCCCCCGAGTATTTACACCCATCGGCAACATCATGGCCATTTGAAACTTGGGGAATGGATATAGTAGGTCCTATCTTTCCGCCTTCGGTTAAAGGGGATCGTTTTATTTTGGCAATCACAGATTACTTCTCGAAATGGGCGGAAGCAGTTCCACTTAGAGAAGTAAAGACGAATGACGTCATCAAGTTTATCAAACACCATGTCATATATCGATATGGTGTCCCAAGGCGAATAGTGCACGATAATGGCCCTCAGTTCGTCAGCAATGCATTCATCAAGTTCTGTGGTAAATTCGGGATTAAAGACGTGTCGTCGACAGCTTATAATCCCACAGCTAACGGATTAGCTGAAGCTTTTAATAAGACCATTATCAAAATCTTGGCAAAATTGGTGAAAACCACCAAACGAGATTGGGACGACAAACTCGGCGAAGCTCTATGGGCTTACCGCACGACTGTCCGTACACCAACCGGAACAACACCATATGCATTAACATATGGATGTGAAGCCGTTCTCCCATTGGAAATACAGATTCCTTCCCTCCGTATCGCTCTCGCAACGGGAATGACAACGGAAGAACGTCATCAGAAACGTCTCGAGGAATTAGAGATGTTAGATGAGAAGCGCTTGGAAGCTCAACAGCAGATCGAGTTTTATCAAGCTAGAATTTCTCGGACTTTTGATAAAAGGGTCCGAAGACGAAGTTTCAAAGAAGGAGATCTAGTTCTTGCTGTGCGAAGACCTATGATTCTTACTTCTAAGAAGAAAGGAAAATTTGAACCCAAATGGGAAGGACCGTTTGTAATAGAAACAGTCTATTCAAACGGTGCATATCGCTTGGTTACTCAGGATGGCAACAAATTAATGATGCCAATAAATGGGAAGTTCCTAAAAAAGTATTACCCATAATACTTTCAGGATAACCTATGTAAAACAGAAAGTTCCTAGAGAGTCCTGTACAGGATATTTCAGGATAATCTGTTACCAGTTGATTACCATGAATGGAAAATGATCATGTGACTAATGCATTCTTATTACTCTTGTTGAGACGAGATTAATAACATTTAATCTTTCCTCACAAAACCCATTAACGCAATCATGAAAAAGAAAATTCGATGATCCGTAATTCCGTATCATGAAACCTCCACCGATCAGATCAACCAAAAAATCGTCGGTCTGTATCAGTTGACATGTCACTTCATGTCAAATTCTTATGTCTGAAACCACAATTTCCCACTAAGTAGTTTGTACAACTCAACAAACTCATCGTTATTGGTACCCTACTCCTTTTTCTCTTTTGGTCAAACCTTCTTATAGTTAGGACCAAAGCCAAAATCCCCTCTCGATTCGTTCCATGAACGAGAGGTCCACAAGTCGAGTGATTAAACCTTTAAACAGTTAGGATCATTTCGAAACCCCCACTTGGTCAAACCTTCCTACAGTTAGGACCAAAGCCAAAATCCCCTCTCGATTCATTCCATGAACGAGAGGCCCACAAACTGAATAATCAAACCTTATGACAGTTAGGGTTATTCAAACCAATTCGGGTTCTTTAAGTGGAGATCCCACTTTGAGTTTCCTTTGCACCAGGAGATAGAATATAAAATTCTTCCTCTCCGATTCTGGGTTTATCTCTACCAACAAACAAGAGACCAGGAGATAGAATATAAAATTCTTCCTCTCCGATTTTGGGTTTATCTCTACCAACAAACAAGAGACCAGGAGTTGGGATATGAAATTATCCCCCTCCATTTCTGGGTTTATCTCTACCAACAAACAAGAGACAAGGAAATGGAATACAAAATTATTCCTTTCCAATTCTGGGTTTTTCTCTACCAACAAACAAGAGACCCTGAACTAGAATATCCAAGTTCTTTCTTCACAAGCTTAGATTCGTTTTCATGCAAAGAGAACGTAATCCATCCACATTTTAAAATCCATGTCACATACACATGGGGGATGTTATCTCTATCCCTTATTAGAGATAGGCCTACATCTAACACATGTAGCCTACACATTCAATGTTGTAGTTTAAAGTCTAAAAGAGTTTAAGTCTTTTAGCCCAACGTTATATGTGAAACGGACTTAGATAATTCACATACTAGCCCGATTCAAACGGTGTCGGTAAAGGCATATCAAATCCGTTGATGGCTGAGGATTTGCCAAAAATCCTATAAGTATTGTGGTTATTTGTTCTAAACAAGAATGAGTAATCATAATGAAATCTTAATAAGCAAAATGATTCAATATATATTGACCAAAAGTGTTCAAAGGAAGCTACAAAGATATATGATCTCCAATTACAAAAGTTTATATTGGCTAATTTGATTTTCAAGTTTTGACAGCTCTAATGCATAAGTCTGTTCAAGTTCAGCTGTCAATTTAATCTTGAAAGCTTCTTCATCAACACTTTGAAGCGCGGCAACCTCTTGTTCCTTATCAGCAATTACTTTATCTTGAAGGTTTAGTTGCTGCAACAGGTCTTCCTCAATATGAACTTCTCGCGCCAACTCGGACTCCAAGACATCATAAGCATCTTTGGCCATTGCAAGTTCCTCCTCTAGGCGAGCTATTTCCGCTCGGCTCGATTCTAAATCCCGATGTAGATTGGCCTTAGCCTGTGTTCTTTTGTCAATGTTCACTCTAAGCTGGTGACTATGGGCCCTTAACTTTTGGAGTTCAGAGTTGGCAATTTTCTGAGAATCACGCCACGATTGCAGCCTGGATTCCATATGGGAAGCGATATAGGATGGTACGCCTTTGGTGCGAAGAGTTTGCAGAAGTTCAATATGTTGCTTCAAATCAACCAAATAAGCAGTGACTGAATCGGCCAAATTGTTATACCCTTCATCTCTGAACCCTGATATAAAACGCTCAAAAGATTTTTTATAACTCTCAAAACATGATCTTTTGGAGAGAATACGATCGACCATGGAATTCAGAAAAGAGATGAAGCCTTGGAGATTGGAGCAGATAACAGATTTATCAGGATCGTCATCAACCAATAATGCTTGGATTTGATCTGATAATGATGAAGGAACTGCGATGAAGATAAATAAGTCAGCACAGAACGTATGTATCCATACAAGATAACGAGATGAAACATACCAAGTTCGACAGAAGAGCCTTCAATACGACTTGGCTCACCCAAGGATGGTAATCCGGATTCCTGAACAACCAAGGTCGATTCAAGAACGGTAGCTGTTGATGCACCCGCTATATCAGATGGTTTTTTAACTAAAGCCTCAGAAAACGGCGGGTCCAAGCTAAGAGGCTCCTTAGGAGGGGATTCTACAAATAAAAGGATTACAATGATTATAATGGAAAGATAATCCGAAATTTGAAACTAGTTATGAAAAAAAAAAACTTACCAGATCTAGGTACAACATTAGCCGACGTACCAACTTCTTCAGTTGGTCTTGCTTTTGTTGCGACTGGACTAATCTGGGGAGTGACGGTGACCTCTATCATCATAGGGTCCATAGGAGTACGAGGTTGAGATTCAAGAACTGATGATTGCAAATCAACCTCAGTTCCTGCCCATGGCACGAGCTCACGATCCCCTGGCTGATCAGTCGCTCCAGTGACTGTAGTTGTATCAGTTTCGACGGCTGGTCCTATAATTCAAACATTTATGCGATTAATCAAGTCAGAAAATGTAAAATAAAGAGCTTACAGAACAGAAATCTTACTCTCAGAAGGACCTGCTTCTGTTAAATTAGCGCCAACCGTTGATTCTGTAGCCGCACCAGCGTCTTTCCCGAACAACAAATCGGAAATTTCTTGATGATCGTCCTCTGAAATATCGATATGATAATCGAAATCAGTGAAGTCGTCAATTTTAGGAGTATGGGCGATTCCCCCTTCTGTTGGCTCGCTCGTTACGACATCTACGGGATACATTGAGTTGTGAATAACATATGAATACAGATGAACTTGCTCAAGATGCAGATTAATTTTACCTTTGTTCGTTGGGATAAGTTCAGGAGCCTCGCTACTTGCGCCAACTTCTTTTAGTTTAGCTAAAAGAATAGAAAGCGCACGAGTCATTAAAGGAGGCACACGGCACGACTCATTCATTCCTCGGATTTCTCTTCCGAGAGGAGAAAGATCAGTACCTGTGTCCGTAGCTGATGGATCCATGTCAGGAGGTGGTGGAATACCAGCTGGCCCTTCTCTCAGAGCATCCTCCATTTGCTGGACAAAACTGGTCTCCTCGGTCTCCATACCTCCGGGAGAAGCAGCATCAACTCGCAGTTCTCCTTCTTCTCGACTCCCTACAGAAATTGAACATGAAATAAGCTTGAACATAAAAATTGTAGGGACGATAAAAACAAATAGTTACCTTGCTCATCTGAAGAAGCACTGTGAGCAGACGTCTCCTCTACAGCCGGAAGACGAACACGGGGTTTGGAGGCGGATTTCTTCTGCCTTTTTGATGGACGCCCTTTATCCTTAACTTCAGACCCTTCATGACGATGTTTAGTACGTAATTCAGCTTTGGGAGAGGCTTGAGTTTGAGTTTGAGCAGAAGGTCGGGATCTTGGTCGACGAGCAAGAGGCACTTCATCTTCTTCATCCTCTTCATCCCCGCTGAGGACTTCCACTGTCATCTTATTTGGATAAGTCATAATGACTCTTTCTTTCCTTTTTCTCGGAGCATCCGTTGGTTGAGCAGACGCAGCAGATGGACGCACAAGTCCCCTCTCAAAGAAAGAATCGGGAAGACCAGCTCTTTCATCAGAACTTGAGCTAGTCTCACCCGCCTCTTCAGAAGTCTCCGTCTCCTCAGAGTCGAATTCTTCTTCACTACCGGCCGAGTGAGCCGGTTCTTTTCCCTTCTTCGACGATTCGGCAGCCTCTTTCTTTTGAGGTAAAGGCATGCTGTCACGCGTCATTCTGCTTGAACGCCGTGGAGCTGTCTCTTCTGGCTCAGGCATGCTTCGGTATTGGGTGACAATATTAGCAGCAAGCAACCATTTACAAAATAAAAATGTCATCCGTAGAGGTGGTATTTCCAAGGGGAGATCGAACTCGGCGTTTGTACAACCGGCGATACTCCAGAACCAAGCTCTCGCTCCGTCGATAAGTCCTCCACGGAAGCTTAAGTGACGATTTGGGTTGCCGACATATATTTGGTCATAGCCGAATTGACGAGCAAATCGGCATGGAAGATAGGGTTCAATTAGACAAGTATCTCTCACCCTGAACAATAGGTAACCGGGTCGAATATTCATCAACCATCTGAAGCACCCAATATCCAAGACGGTGCGATTCTGCCTTGGATCCTCAGCATCCAATAAAGTGGCGTTGTAGGTACCAGAGAACTGAGGGAAACAAGGATAGAATTCCCAACACTTGTGAATTCTGAACTGAATCGTTATATCCGGCTCTCTATGTTTAATCCATTTGCAAGCTTCAAGGTTCTGCAACAGAGGAATGTTGGGATTTACCTCCGCCGGAGCTTCCATTAAGTCCGGTCGGTGAAGCACTAACCAGGCCATTAAGTATGTATATGGCAATTCCAGCTTTGGAACTGATAAATTGGCGGAAGGTTTCTTCTTCTCCTGAGTAAATGCAGTGATTAACTGTCGTAATCCACTGTGAATGGCAGCCATCATAGCAGGAAGCAAGGATAATTTGCGACCTGTAGCTAACTGGACGGCTGGATACAATACTTCCATTGGCATTATATCAGAGGATTGGTGGGGAACTACGCATCTCTTCAGCCACAATGCCAGGAAACCAGCCAGCAGAGCGGTAGAGCTGATTGGAACACCAGCTTGCCACAAATAAGAGCAAAATCTTGTCCCATGCGGAAACCCATCTTCTGAGTGAGAGGTATAAGTCTGGGCCTTCGTTTTCTCTAACAGCCGGTTGATTTCATCTTGACTCATTGGAGACAATCCGCATACATCCTTCGAACGGTCTTCTAGATTCTTGAATAGATAATCAGCGAACTGTTTTAAGCTGACTTGAGGAGACTTCCTCCTTGCTTTGGTGTCCATCTCAGCCGTAGCTATGTGGTAGTGGCAAGTCAACTCCCATAAAACGTCATGAGTCACAACTGACCGATCCTTTATCTTATTCAGCTGATTGGTAGTTGGGAAGAACTCTTGATATGGAACATCACCCAACGGCAAGCCAGAAACCTGCATCATCTCATGCAGTGGTAGTCCGAGCTCCCCATTCTTGGTAAAGAAGGTGTTAGTATCCGGGTTGTAGATCTCGAACAGACAGAGGAAATGACCTACACTAATCTGCAGACCACTCATGGTAGCACGGATCGGAACCGCCAACCCCAATTCTGCTAATTCTCGCTCCCAACGTTTCAAAACGTAGCGAGTCATTCTGGTCCACCACCATTTCTCTCCAAAGTAATGGACCCACCCATAACATCTGAAACTCTCTTTGGGTAATACTTTCCCCGCTGCCGCTAACCGGTTCTTCACTATGTTTGCTCGTGATGTTGTTTCATTGTGGGGTATATTATCTAGTCCTAAGACACCTGGATGAAGCCCTCTTATAGAAGTTCTCTCACTTGAACCTGGAGTGGCTTCCTTTCCAATGAAACCACAGTGAACGCTCTCATGATTTTCAGTTAATCTCCAGAACATTTCGCGGTTAACCGATAAATTTCTGAACTTTAGTAGCGAATGGTCTCGAGGGATCGGCGGCAAATATAAGAAGGATGATCCACTTTGATGTAACCATTGTGCGGGCTTGCAGAATGCGACCCCCGGATCCTTTATGGCGTCACCAAACAAGAAATCCGGCTTTCTTATATATTTGTTATCATCTCGTTCTGAAATCAGAGGGGTGTCAGTAATTATCCGTCGCAGAATACGGCAACTACCTCGCTGAATCAGTTCTCTAGCTCCTTCACTATAATCCGGTTTAAATTGAGGAGCGGACTCTATTAAGGGTAATCCCTCATAAAGAGAATGAATAATACCACTCCGACCAGTAACCGCATCAGCAGGAATGGCAGTAGAAGGAAATTGGACTGATAAAGAAAACATACACGTAAATGGTGTGAGGATACTCCTAAAATTATGAAAAAAGCGGTATATCTTACTCTATGAGATATAATCGCTATTTCATAACAGGCGTGACGATTTGTCATCTCCCACATGTATAAAGGAGATATGCATCGCTATACACGGACATTATAACGGCATATCAAAACCTTTTAACACATGTGGGTTGATATAAAATCGCCCCTGTATGTTCTGAAGTGTGTTTTGTCCAAGCAAAACGAACACCTTTAAGCGTCGATCCCCTCAAAGGAGGATGCCGGCTCTTCTCGAAGGTATCTCAAAGGATACAAACGAGGATCTGCATACAAACACAGGCATATATATATAAAATTGATGAAATACAATATCTAAATTTGTGAAAAGGTGAAAGAAACCTACCCCCATGCGAGGCGGCAGCAGGGGCAGCCTCCTCAGAGGACTGAGCAGTCGAACGGCTTCGGGAACCCTTGGATTTGCGTGGCGACATACCGAATGTATGATCTACAGTGAAACCCGAAAGGAAAATTAGGGTTTTGGGTATGTGATCAACAAGAAATTAAGCCAACACAATCGAAACAACACAGACATGGTCGCAATTCAATAAAATCAGAATTTGAAAGAAAAGGAGGCGAACAAACCTTTGAAATCCGAAGCAAATCTCCCCAAATCGAAGCCCCACACAAATCAGAAACGAAGAGAAGAAGAAGAGGTGAAGAACTGGTCGAAAATCGTCGGAAAATCGCTCGAAAATCGCCTCAGAAATCGCCAGAAATCGCGCCTAAAATCGCCCAGAAAAAACCCTGAAAAACCCTAAGTCCCGATTTTATGCTGTCTGTCTCGCTCAGCGCGACAGCAAATGCTGTCTCGCCGAGCGCGACAGCAAATGCTGT
>BQKN01063709.1:16280-60919 GCA_022839385.1 Asparagus kiusianus
TCGAGACAGCATTTGCTGTCGCGCCGGTCGAGACAGCATTTGCTGTCTCGCTCAGCGAGACAGTATTTACTGTCTCGCTGAGCGAGACAGTAAATTTGCTGTCTACAGCATTGAAATGGACAAATAACCACCCCAATAACTGCCCTACACGTGTCCATTAACTGCCAAGGGACGTGGGAAACAACGTGGGCGAAAATCAATCGAATAACTGCCAAAATAACGGAGTTTGAAACGTGGGGAGGCAGTTACAGCAAAACTGCCAAGAATATTCGTTGGGCGCGACAGCTTTTTACTGTCTCGCTGGGCGCGACAGTAAATGTTCTGTCGCGCTGGGCGAGACAGCAAATACTGTCTCGACCAGCGAGACAGTAAAACACTGTCGCGCCGTACTGACTTGTTATCGAGTTGTGTTTTTGCAGTTACAGACCCCTGAGGCTATAAATACCCCCCTAGGGTCACTTCTGACGAGGATCGAGCATTTTTAGAGTATTCCAGAGCAGAGAGAGGAGAGATTTCAGTTCCTGGAGCGATTCCTTGACATTCAGGCTTAGACTTGTTTTCAAGAAGAACGACTATCTTACATCGATAAGATATCGTTTTCAATTCTGACTTCGATAACGAAGAAAGAGTCATACGCCCCCCTCTCACGATCTGAGATTCGGTGGTCCACGAACCAAAGCGTTCCCGGCACAGGCAAAGTCCCACAAAAGCAGTATTCGATAAACGAATTCTGTGTTATTTTCTTTAAAAGTTGTAATTTTCTTATTTTTCATTGTAATTCTTTGTAATCAAAAGAAGATTAATGGAATCATCAATGAAGACAACTTTTGACGAAAACAACTACAGTTAGGACCACAACCAAAATCTCCTTTCGATTCACATTGCGAATGAAAGGTCCACTTTTGAATTGGGTAATCAAACCTTATGACAGTTAGGATTATTCAAACCAATCCAGATTCTCTAAGTAGAGATCACACTTCGAGTTTCCTTTGCACCAGGAGATAGAATATAAAATTCTTCCTCTCCGGTTTTGGGTTCATCTCTACCAACAAACAATAGACTAGGAGATAGAATATAAAATTCTTCCTCTCCATCATCGGGTTCATCTCTACCAACAAAAAAAGAGACCAGAATACTCCAATAGGTACACGAGTCTAAACTATTTCCCTACCCTCAACAGGAAGTTTCTGGAGAATATCACTTAGAATATTCTTAAGAATAACATGGCTACCTCCCAACGGGTATACGAGGTTAACTATTTCTCGAAAACTCCAAAAAATACATGAGTATAAACTGTGTTCTTATGAAGACTGATACAGTGATTAACAATCCAGTATTAATTTGATGACAAAATCTGAATTCACAAGTACAAATCCCAGCTTCGAGTCAAGACTTCGACAACGGTCAAGCGATAGACGTAGCACCAGAAGAATTTTGTCTATTCTACAAAGCACTGAATAGACCAAAGGATGAAGAGGTCAAGATTTGAAGCCATTTACGGGTCCTTCCGTACGATCTACTCAATTAAGTATTGAAGGGATTGCAAATAAGACCTGTCTTATCCAAAGTATCCCAGACTCCTCTATAAAAGAATAAGTCTGGAACACTTTGGATGGGGTATCTATAGGCGTCAAAAAATGCTGAAAGATATCCAAATACAGCTCAAGAGGAAGTCATCCAAAAAAATCAAGAAAAGGACACAAGTATAGACCGTCTCGCACGCAAGACAGTCTTTACTGTCTCGCACGCGAGACAGTCTTTACTGTCTCACCCGAGCGAGACAGTCTTTACTGTCTCGTCCGTGCGAGACAGTCTTTACTGTCTCGCCCGTACGAGACAGTGTTTACTGTCTCGCCCGCGAGACAGCTCTCAAAAGTTCAGAAAACTATTTTAAACCGCCGACACGTGGCAACCAACTGTTCAAGAACGTGGGAAACGTCGTGGGCGAGAATCACGTTGATAACTACTAAAATAACAGAGTTTTAAAACGTGGGAATACAGTTACAAGAAAACGGTCAGACGGTTAAAGTTTTCTAAGACAGTGTTTACTGTCTCGGAACCCGAGACATTGTTTACTGTCTCGGAACCCGAGACAGTCTTTGCTGTCTCGGCCGCCGAGACAGCAAACATTGTCTCGGAAATAGTTTTTTCCCCAGGGGTTATAAATACCCCCTGAGATCGATTTTCCAAGGGAGGCTGAAGAGGAGAGCACATTACTGAGCAATTCAGAGCAAAGAGAGAGCAGACACAATTGTTCTTGGATTTCCTTGAGTTCGAGCTTTGACTTGATCTTAAGAAGAACGACTATCTTACTTTGATAAGATCTTCGTTTCAAATTCTCACTTCGATAAACGAAGGAAGAATCAGTAAACCCCCTTCACGATCTGTGATTCGGCGGTCCACGAGCTAAAGCGCTCCCGGCACAGGCAAAGTCCCACAAAAAACAGGATTCGATAAACGACTTCTGTGTTATTTTCTCAAGGGTTGAAATTTTTTTTATTTGTTGTGTAAAAGAGGTCTTATAAAAAGACTATTTCTTTGAATTTGTTGTAATCGAACGAAGATATAATGAATTCCACAGCAAACCCAACTTTTAGCGAAAACAGGTACAAAGACCTTGGTTCCTCATACGGGTAAACCCAAGGCATAACGACTTCTCAGTCGGTACAAAGACCATGGCGTCACCTCAGGGTAGGCCCAAGGCATAACGACTTCTCAGTCGGTACAAAGACCTTGGTTCCTCATACGGGTAAACCCAAGGCATAACGACTTCTCAGTCGGTACAAAGACTTTGGCGCCGCCTCAGGGAAGGCCCAATGCATAACGACTTCTCAGTCGTACAAAGACCTTGGTTCCTCATACGGGTAAACCCAAGGCACAACGACTTCTCAGTCAGTACAAAAACCTTGGCGTCGCCTCAGGGAAGGCCCAAGGCATAATGACTTCTCAGTCGGCACAAAGACCTTGGCGCTGCCTCAGGAAAGACCTAAGGCACAATGACTTCTCAGTCGGTACAAAGACCTTGGTGCTGCCTCAGGGAAGGTCCAAGGCATAACGACTTCTCAGTCGGTACAAAAACCTTGGTGCCACCTCAGGGGAGGCCTAAGGTACAACGACTTCTTAGTTGATCATCCAGTTCAAACTCCTCAGTAAGAATAAATCTGAAGTATGGTGCCTCGACCGGTCATTAAAGCCTGAGTTTCCTTACTTAGACGAGCTCAAGACAAAGAGCCGAATACAACCTCTATGCTTCTCGACTAAACAAAGAAGCAAGGACGCCGATGTCTACGGTCTATAAAGGCCGACATAATTCTTAAAGAAGAGGACCGGGCTGAATTATAATGATGACAGGGTCGCAAGTCTCAGTAGATAGTTTGTAATTCTCAGAAACAAATGATAAGAAAAATCACTTTCTATTAAAAATATGTTCTTACAAAAGAGGCCCAACGGGGCTTGCAAAAAGAAGAAAAGAAGAAAAAAGTAAAATTGGGTCCGGCTATCGAACCTCCTGAGTGGCAGCCTCGATCCTCCTCCTTATTAATCAGAGCCTCCACCACTTGGCGAGTCACCCCTCTTTTTCTTGAGAGGCCTCCTAGAAGAACTTGGCCCCTCTGAGTCAGTCCTTTTACATACCTCCATTGTGGGAGGAAGGACTATTGCTCTGGAGTCAGAGGAAGATGAGGAAGACCCTTCCACCTCTGGGAATTCATCCCCATCCAGAGCCCTAGACTCATGAAGGCTAAGATGGCGACAGAGCTTCTCTAGGTATTCGGCTTCGGGGGGGCTAAGGGCTCTCAGCTCCAACACATTATCCTACACTTCGGGCTAACCCGAGCAAGATAGAATGTTGTCGGTGCCGAATACCCAGGTGAAGGACCTCCTCCAGTCCTCTTCCAACTTTGGGAAGTCATCATCTAGGTGGAAGTCATCTCGATAGTGGAGAAAATAGTGTGGGTCGCCCTTCGCGGACCCCACACTAACTACGTACCCGAGCAAATTAATGTTGGGCACCATGCCCGCCTCAGAGTAGGCATCAATAAACGCCACCAAAGTATAAATAGCGTGTGGGTGGAATTGGTAGGGGGAAACCCCCAGCATCACGAAAACCTCCCTGACGACGGGATGTAGCGGCAGGCGCAAGCCGCATTCCAGGTGCACCCGGTAGAGAGTCGGTCCTCGCCGTGCATATGCACCGGAGTGAGGCTGTCCGGTGCCCCTATGGTCATGGCGCGGGAGATATCGTACCAACTATTCAAGCGAGGCACGCCATCTAATGATGTTCTCGATCGAGAACAATACAGAACCCTGAGCCTCCTCTCATGGTCATTTTGAGGAAAAGCCATGTGTAAAATGCTTAAAGGAATAGGGATCCAACAAGAAGAATATTATGGATAAAGAATGTGCTCCCATAGTCGTGTCAGGGATTATTTATAAGCCTCTGAAGAAACATGCAGAACTCAAGAGGCATGATCTCAAAGCGACCAAGGAAGATAAAAAAAAGATCTGTTTTCGGAAACGAAAACGACTCGCGGGGAATATCAACCGCCCAGCATAACTGCTTCCCACTCTTCCCACGAAGCCTCGTTTCCCCACGAAACAATTTCTAATGTCGGCAACATTAAACCAAAGAGGGATCAATAGTTAACAAGCCCAGGTACTATCTCTCCAATCGCGATTAACCGGCTAAAGATCCATAATATTAAGAGCCGAGTCATACCTATTTCACTCAGACCCGACCAATACCGGCTCCGAATGAAAGGGGCCAACTGTTATGGTAATCTACCATTTATCAACAAAAATGATTAGAAGACTGTCTCCATGAGCCTAATGGAGTCACAATTCAAACCGACTCAGCTGAAAACCTAGCCTAATGCCAAACGCTTTAGCCGACACGAAGCGCGGAAGCAGTCGGTCCTTCGCCTTTAAGGTGACTACTCAAGAGTCCACCTAACTCCCAATCGAGATGACTCCCCCAGTGACGACTCGGCTATCTACTGAGCTGTTTGACTGGGCTAACGACTCACTTATCTAGTCAACAAGTTACGAGGATGACCTGCCTTCCAATTCAATCCTGCCGGGGAAGATAAAGATCCAAGTCATCCAACTGAGCTATTTCTAAGATATACATAGATTAACCACAGTATTGATTAGTCACATCAAAAGTCTCAAACTCTGACGATGTCTTAAATGCAAAGGCGGCTCATTCTATTCCCAAGTCACTTCTGGGACGTAATCAACACACTCTCTGAGCTCAGACGACCTTTTCTCCAATCGTCAGCTACCATCTGTGAAGTAATGAGTGGCTAGATCGGTCAGCCTATCTTCCTTTTATCCTTATCCGTCAAACCTAGGACGTTATCGAGGCGCCTTCTGTACTCGAGTGCCTCGCCCTCCAATCACTAATTGCCATCTGTAAAGATAAGGGCGACTCAGCACCTTGCCGTATGCTCGACCATACGCCATCTAATCAATACTAGGGCCTTATCGAGATCATCTCAAAATAGTATCTCCTCCAGTCGCCAGCCGACACGTGAAAGGACTACTGCTGACTCAGCCTCTAGCTTATCCCCCACCATCGTCCTCACGCCCCTGATGAAGCCACGTGTCTATCCTCAATAGCCTATAAACAGGGAGGCAATGGATCCGAAAAAAAAGGAGGGGGATGAAGCTTGTTTGGGGACTCAAGTTCTTTGAACTCAGAAAACTAAGAAGTCATTCTTTTCTTCAAGTTGCTTCTAAATAAATTCTAAAATGAGAATGTACCCTGCATGGACCTCAATGGCCCAGGGATTCTCCCCAAAACCTCCCTCAAACTCATCCTCTAACTTGACCGTCGGAGGTACCACGAGGGAAACACGCCCCGTACCCTGACGTTCCTTATGTGTGCAGGCCATCAGTCCACCACGTGCACTCAGAGCTAGGCATAAAGTCATAGGGGGAGTCGGCCCCTTTATCATTTATCATCCTCTCTCGGTAGACAACCTTCCTCTATTGGCTGTGTGATTTCAGACATCAACAGTTTATAAAAACATCATCAAAACAAAAAGGTCAACACGCAGTCGGAACTTATATTATCTGAAGGGGAGCATCGAGATTGGCCAAGTAGCTTCAGCTATTTTAGAGGAAAACATTAGCAGACTTTGACACTACAAGTTTGGGAACACAAGAGAGAAGTCACTGTAGTCGTTGTGCAAGCAGGGACTATTGAAGGGAGCCAAGAGTAGAAATGTTAAGTTCTGTGAGCACTGTGTACTTGGCAAGAAGATGAATATAAAGTTCGGGACTGCCATTCATAGGATAAGGGGCATCCTGGATTCATGCACATAGATGTTTGGGTCCCATCAAGACTGCATCACTTGGTGGTCGATATTGGTTCGTCACGTTCGTTGATGACTATTCTAGGCATTATTGGGTGTACACCATGGCGAAGAAGAGTGAAGTCTTAGATATATTTATGGAGTAGAAGAAGAGGTTGGAACTGCAGACTAAGAGAAAGATCAAGACATTATATCTGATAATGGAGATGAGTACACATCAGACCCCTTTCAGTAGCTATGTCGAGACGAGGGCATAGAGAGACACTTCACAGTTAGTCATACACTGCAACAGAATGGGATGACATAGAGGTTAAATCGGTCTTTGCTAGAGAAAATCTGATATTTGTTGGCGCATAGTGGTTTAGAGAAGATCTTTGGGCTGAGGTACTTTCATATGAGAGCCACCTCATTAACAGGCTACCTTCATCTGCGATTGAGGAGAAGACCCCTATGGAGATATGGTCGGGAGAGCCAGCACATGACTATGACCAGCTCAAGGTATTTTGGGTGCCCTGCATACTATTATGTGAAGACTGATTAGTTAGAACCTCGAGCTAGGAATGCTATATTTGTAGGATTCAAGCGTGGTGTCAAGGGATACAAGCTATAGGATCAAGTTGATAGGAAGATTGTGCTACGTAGAGACGTCATATTAGATGAGGCTTCTATCTTGAAGCTTCATAACTTTCATCAGGTAGAGAGTGGCCTGACATTGGAGACATCATAGGTGGTGGAGATCGATGTAGCTCCACATTGTCCAGATGGTACAGTATCCATTAGAGTGTCGACCAAGGTGATGCCAGGAAAGCACGGCGACGAGGAGGAGGATACAAGTACAGATGTGTAGGATTAGGGACCGATGGCTCAGGTTCAGGATTCTATTGCGGTTCGGAGACAGATGAGAGATATACAAATGTCTGCATGGTATACCGACACAGTAGTTGCATATGCACTTTCGGTTGAGAGTATCGATGAGTTGGTGCCTACTACATTCAGAGAGGCCGAGCAGAATTCGGAGGCTGATTCATAACAGATAGCTATATAGGAGGAGATGGAGTCTGTTCACAAGAACGATACATGAGAGCTTGTTGAGCTTACAAAGGGGTGGAAGAAAATTGGTTGTAAGTGAGTATACATGAAGAAGAAGGGCATTGAAGGCACTTCAATGAGGTTCAAGGCTAGGTTAGTTACGAAGGGCTATGCACAGGAGGAAGGTATTGATTATAATGAGGTTTTCTTTCCAGTGGTAAAGCATTCTTTGATTCAAATTTTTCTAGCTTTGGTGGCACAGTATGGATTGGAGTTAGATTAGTTGGGTGTGAAGATGATATTTTTTTATAATGATATTGATGAAGAAATATATATGACTTAGCCATTAGGATTCCGAGCTGTATGGAAGGATAAGTTGGTTTGTAGGTTGAAGAAATCGCTATATGGTTTGAAACAATCTCCTTGACAGTGGTATAGGCGATTCGATGGATTTATGATCGGTCATTCGTACACTCGGAGCCAGTTTGATCCTTACGTGTATTTTTGCAAGTTGAAAGGAGGTGCGTGTATTTATTTGTTGCTCTATGTCGATGACATGTTGGTTGTCTCTGTTTTTAGGTCTGCTATAGATGAGTTAAAGGCACAGCTTTCAAAGGAGTTTGAGATGAAAGATTTGGGTGAGGCTAAGTGCATTTTAGGGATGAAGATCAGCATAGATAAAGAGAAGGGCAAGATTTTTTAACACGGGTGGCTTAATTGAAGAAGGTTCTACAACGATTTCATGTCAATATGGATACGAAGCCAGTTAGTGTACATTTGGGAGCCCATTTGAAGCTTTTAACTAACCTTTCACCGAAGACAGTTAAAGATAGAGAGTTGATGTCGAAGACTCCATATGCGAGTGTGGTTGGGAGCTTGATGTATGCGATGGTATGTACGAGGTCAGATTTGTCACAGGCGGTGAGCATGGTTTCGAGATACATGTACGATCTAGGAGTGGGTCATTGGGACATCGTGAGATGGATTTTGAGGTACATTCAAGGTACGCTCAATGTTGGTTTGGTTTTTGATCGAGACACTAGAGGTGGGCAGTTGTGCATTGGTTATATTGATTCGGATTATGCCGGGGATTTGGATAAGTGCCGGTCTACTACGGGGTATGTGTTCACTTTGACCAGTGTGCCGGTGTGTTAGAGATGCACCTTACAGTCTACAATGGCTTTGTCGATGACGGAGGCAGAGTATATGGCAATTACAGAGGTTGTGAAGGAGGCTATTTGGCTTCGAGGACTTTTGGAGGAACTTGGTATATCGTAACGGTCCGTCACTATTCATTATGATAGCATTGGTACTGTCTATTTGGCGAAGAATCAGGCTTTTCATGCGAGGACAAAGCACATTGACGTTCCATTATCACTTCGGTCAAGATGTTCTTGAAGATGGCGATGTGAAGATTGTGAAGGTCCACACGAAGGATAATCCGGCGGATATGCTCAATAAGGTGGTTCTGAGCAACAAGTTTGATCATTGTTGAAACTTGTTACACATTTATGATTGTTGAGGCTATTGACGGCCATTTGGATGAACTATGGGTGGGTTGATCTCTTAGGAGAGGGGTTACGTAGGCAATCACATTAGTACATCCGAGTTTGGAGAGACGACGCATTGATGCTCTTGTTAGGTGTCAGCTTAATTTTGGAAAAAATTCACCGAGGTGGGGAAGGGATTACAGAAAAAACAATAGGAAAACAGTTTTGGGCTTCCAGTTGTCGACCGCGAGGTAGGCGTGGTCGATCGGAAACGTGCACACGAGGCTGGGAGGTTTTTGGGCTTAGCGCGGTCAACCGTCGCGGTCGACCGTCAAACCATGTAGTGGATTTTTGGTTCTTTCATTTGATTTTAGTCAACCACCACAGTCGACCGCGTGTCACGGTCGACCGTCGCAGTCGACCACGCGTCTGCTGGGCCTTGGGCTTTGGTTTCCTACTCGCTTTGGGATTGTGTTTTGATATATAATCAAAACACGTTTTTGCTAAGGTTCCTAATAGAGAATTTAGATTGGACTGAGCATATTGAGAGGGAGAACTTGTGAGCAAGTTGAGAGATTTGGTTTAGGTTTTATTTGAGTGATTTTGCAAAATTGTAACACTTTGTACTCTCCTTGATTTAGTGGAATCTCCTCATCCTCTCCCGTGGACGTAGGCAAATTGTCAAACCACGTATATCTCTATGTTTGGTTTGATTTGTCGTATTTTGGATTGGATTATGCTCGTGCTTGGTTTTGGTTTTCTTCTCCTGTGGCTCACGGACTCGTTCGGTGTGCGGGCACGCTTCCGCATAGGTGCGTAACAGAGAGATCTCAGAGAAAGAGAGATCGTCGTTTGGATGCTTTGTAATCTTCTTCAATAATCAAGGAATTTTCTGGTGTGGCTCCCAAGGACGTAGGCACATTTGCCGAACCTCGTTAAATCCGATGTTCTCTTTTTTTTGTGGGGGGGGGGGAGGTTAGTCAAGTAGAATTCAAAATTAGAACTGGGATAATTTGTGAGACAATACTTTATAGTGTTAGTCCATTGGAACTAGAACTAGGATAAAATTATACAGTGTTAGTCAACAATAATTGGATAAAAAGTAGAACTGAGATAATTGTAAAATTTTATCCCACTTTTTTCAAATCTATATAGAAAAGAGAGAGTCTAGTCTCTCAAATTGTCCCAAGTTTTAAGCAAGAACTACATAGTAAAAAACTAGAACTTTATTATTTACTTTTTTAGTTTTCATATTTCATTTCTCCGTCATCTTCAAACCACATCATAAAATTAGATCGCATCTCTTCTTATCATTACCTTCTATTTAATGTTATTTTTTAATTTTTATTAAATATTTGAATTATATAATTAATTTCAATTTAAAAATTACAAAATTCATGTTTTATTAAAAATTAATTAAAATTCAGAGATGATGGAATGATGTCTAGTAGATCAAAAAAGAAATAGAAAAAAGGGAAAACTATTTTTTTAATTTATATTACAATAATAATTCCAAAAAATGAAAAAGTTTATCTTATAATCTATCTAATAGTTCTTCAAGATTAATTAACACTAAAATAATAATAATAAGTTTTAAAATGTTTAAATAGTAGTATGATCATCAAAATATATGACTTATATGCTTATTGATTTCTGAAAATCATCCTTAATTATACTAGCAATTGTCCCACTAAAAATATCATGTTTTAAAATATATTTCCCAATTATCCCATTAAAATATTCCACATTAGAAAATTATCCCATAAAAAATTGTTCTACTTCTATCAAAAATATTCTAGTTGACTAACACCCCTTTGTTTATTCTTTTTCTTTGCAAGTTTTTTGTTTTACTGTGATTTCTTGCTTGCTATTCTTTCAACACAAAATCAGTGGTTATTCTATCTATGAGCCTAAAGTCATATTAACCACAAGAGTAACGCTACAGGCACACCCTCAGTCACACCACCGGCCGCATCTCCTCTTTTGCTACAATGCAGGGGACCCCACTTGAGATGTTTTTTAAAAATCTCTATCATTTCTTTAACCACAAAATATCAAATTAACAATCCATGCATCACTATCACAAACAGAATATTAAACATTCGCAAAATTCTAACAGAGAAAATAAACTTACCTATATAACTAATTGCTCTTTCGGGGGAAATCTTAGTCTTATATAACATTAATGCCAATTTTGGGGAGGAATATGTTGTGCGCGGCGTGGAAGCGGTCGAATCACACAATCCAAATAAGAGAGATCACAACCAAATAAACAAGCACAATTACCAAATAACACAAGAGGTTTACGTGGTTCGGCAAGTTGCCTACGTCCACGGGGCAAGGAGGGGGGAGTTCTTACTATTAGAAATCAAGAGAATACAAATAGAGTTACAAATCTCACCGATCAAACCCTAAAACAAGGCTCTAGATCTCTCACAACTCTCCCACAATTGGATGCAACAATTCTCTCTTCAATGCTGCTCAAAATCGTCCTTGAGTTACCCTAACAAATCAGGTTTAGGGATATATATAACTTAGAAAACGAATCAGGTCAAAAACCAAAAGCACAGCCCAAAATCATCGACGGTCAACCGCGGCGGTCGACCGTGCAGGTCTCGTGGTCGACCACGGCGGTTGACCGAACCACAAAACCCGAGAGTAAATTGATTACAATCATCCACGGTCGACCGCGGCGGTCGACCGCCACCAGCCCCGACTCCTACTAGCCTTCGTGCACGTTCACGGTCGACCGTGACGATCGACCGTCCGTCTGCCTGGCTGACTTCTTTGCTGTTTTATGTATTTCTTCAATTCTCCACCTCGACGAATGTTTCCACCAAAACTAAGCCGACACCAAATCATCCAATAGTTCCTCAACAAGCCAGGGAACCAAACTAGAGCTAAAACGCGATCTTCCCCCATCTGAATTAACTGATCAAACAGGCTGCATCTGAAAGACTGCCTACGTATCCTCTTGCCCAAGGAATCAAGCCGAACGTAGTTCACTCAAATAGCCTCCAAAGGCTCAATCCAATAGAAGAGTTCACAACCCTTCTGCAACATCACGATCAAGTCTACGACTGATAGCACCTCCAATGGCCCCAAACTGAAATAATCCAAACATCTCCACCTGAGATGAACCAATGGCCATATCCAGACTACATCTATCAGCTGTACTCGAATTAATCAACCTATCATCTACATCCAAATTAACACGATTCCCAATCTGTGTCACATCAGCTAGAATCCTAAATAATACAGTATGATCTGGAGTCTCCACCCAACGTGGAGTAGCATCACTCTCCACCTGCTGCGATGTCCTAAAGATCTGATCATCACTCTCCACCCGCCGAGAGTCAAACGTGACATACCTGCTCAGAACAATGTCAGAAGCCAATATCTGATAATCAAACACGCCTCTGAATCCCAAATGTGCTATCGGAGTAAATCTCACATCCACGATGTGACTAAGTGCTGGATAGCCAAACATCCGACGTAACCCAAAATCTGAAGCAGCTCCACCAGATCCCATATCTCTACATGCAACAGTTGGCAACCTATACATAAGACGGCCTAAACATGTCGTAGCCTGCACACCAATGCCAATGCTAGACATCAAACGCCGATCCTCCTCCAGAAAGGAACAACTACTCAAATCTGCCATCTCGCCTCGTCGCCCCAAAGTTTCCACACCAATGAAGTATCTCCTATTGTCGTGAGCTCGGCACAAATACAAGAAAGAACCCCTACCATAATCAGAATGTCAGGTTACCTTTCTACCAACACACTTCCTCCATCTGTTGCGGGCTTCTAGGACTACATACCAACAAGACTTGGTTGCAACCCACCAATGCCTAGAGCAATCCCCAACTACGTAAACCACATACATATTATCTCCCAATAATGCTCCCTTAGAAGGCCCCCGAATGCCTGAATGAACATCCCTCAGAAGACCCCTCGAATGATGGATAGAAGTGCCAAACTCCATCTCGGTCCTCTCGCTCATACCAATGGGTTCACAGGACTTTAAACTGCAGGTCAAAGCACTCCTCAATAACCTATGCACGGAATTACCAATCAAATAACCCAGCATCAAACAACACCACAGTCTAACCGAATCTGATGAAGACGTCATCTCCCTATCAATCGTCATGCTTCCAAGCAAATAATACAAATTGCTTCTTCTGACGCCCTTCATAACAATCATGGACCCCAATATGACCTTCAAACGTGCATCCACCAAGGTCACTTTATAGCCAGATGCCACCAAAGCTCCTAGTGAAATGATGTTCTTCGACAACTGTGGAACGAACCTTACTTCATCCAACTCCTGAATCACTCCGTCATACATCTGAATACGAACGGTACCAATACCATCAATAGAGCATGCATGTCCATTACCCATGAGCACCACATCTTCTCTTTCTATCTTCTGAAAGCTGGAGAACCAATCCCTCCTAGGGTATACGTGGTATGAAGCACCCAAATCCAACATCCACTCTGTAGAGTTGGCAACACAAACTGACGGTAGTGCAGACAATGAATAGCTCGAAGAATCCGAATCTGAATTGTTGTCACTAGTCTTGATAACATTCACCTCTGAAGCTTGTACAGCTTTCCTCTTATTCTTCTCGGCTCGAGCTAACTTTGGGCATTTGGCTTTCCAATGTCCATCCTCTTTACAAAAGGCACACTGATTCCTACGAATCCCACGATGTGCACCTCTAGACTGCGATCATGAACTACTAATGCATCTCCCAATGCCTTCTCGGATGACTCATCAACACTCTTCCTCAACTCATAATATACCAACGCGGAGGTCACCTTCTTATAACTGACAGTAGTTCTTCCATTAATCATAGTGAGAACAAAAGTACCATAATCATCCTCGGGCAATGAACACAAAAGTAGCATCGTCTTGTCTTTAACCTCAACCATAATATCCACATTGGTCATGTCTGAAAGTAGCTTCGTGAAGTTATTAACATGCTCCCTGATGGAAACTCCCCTCTTCATCTTGAACTGCTAAAACCTCTTCTTCAAGTGAAGTCGATTCTCAATGCTCTTAGTAAGATACTTTTCATTGAGTGTTTCCCACATCTTCTTCGCCGACGTCTCGTTTATTACATCATAAATAAGATCCGGCGTTAAGCATGACCGAATAACTCCGCACGCCCTACTATTCATCTTCTTCAAAACCTTTTCTTCCATATCAGCAGGTTTTTCTTGCAACTCAAGAGTCTCTTCCAAGTTTTGAACGTCCAAAGCATCCATCACCTGGCACCTCCACAAACCGAAATTGATCTTACCATCTAACTTCGGAACATCGATCTTCATGTTATTGATGCTCAAACTGTGTATCGTCTTTGTAAGAGACGATTCTGATGTGCTTGCTTCATCCATGTTGTCGATCTAACTCTTCAAATAGGAATCCTTCAGCGAATCCTTCAAACAAGCCTCAAGTCGAACCCGAAGCTCTGATACCAATTGTTGTACGCGGCGCGGAAGCGGTCGAATCACACAATCCAAACAAGAGAGATCATAACCAAATAAACAAGCACAATCACTAAATAACACAAGAGATTTACATGGTTCGGCAAGTTGCCTACGTCCACGGGGCAAGGAGGGGGGAGTTCTTACTATTAGAAATCAAGAGAATACAAATAGAGTTACAAATCTCACCGATCAAACCCTAAAACAAAGCTCTAGATCTCTTACAACTCTTCCACAATTTGATGCAACAATTCTCTCTTCAAGGCTGTTCAAAATCATCCTTGAGTTACCCTAACAAATCAGGTTTAGGGATATATGTAACTTAGAAAACGAATCGGGTCAAAAACCAAAAGCCCAGCCCAAAATCATCGACGGTCGACCGCGACGGTCGACCGCACAGGTCTCGCGGTAGTGGCACCGCTGAGGCGGAACCTCCGGTTCCGCAGAACAGGGCCCCCCACTTAGGGGGGCCCAAATCGCGCAGCCGCCCCCTTCGCCGTCCCAGCCGCCCCGCAATCGCCGACGACCACTGACCAGCCCTAAAATCCTAACCCTAGCCCGTGCATCCTCTCAAGCCCTTACATCCGCCTCCTCTTCACCTTTCGAGATCTCTCCCCACCTCCCTTTAACTCCTACAATTGGACTTTTCCGATCGCCCTCGCCGATGATTGTTCGCGGGAAAAATCGTGTTCTTCTTCATTGATTCCATTGTACACTTTCGTAATAGTTTATCGATTACAGAAATCCGGTCTTTTTATAAGATCCGGTTACAATGAAAAATTAAAATGAAATGAAAAAGATTACAACTTTCTTTCCTTGTTTGTCGAACGAATCGCGAGCTCCTGTTTTGCGGTCACTCGCTTGTGTGGGTTCTTTGCCTGCGCCGGGGTTAACCCGTGGACCACTGCGTGATCTCGATCCGGTCGGATCTACACGATATGACGGGTATTATCTCACGAAGGAAATAATAGCCGGGGGGGTACTAATTCACCAAGGAAATAGTAGCCCAAGTGTCGAAATCGTCCAAGCGAATTCGAGACTCTTCTCGGGATCAAAGACCAAGCTTTGATCCGGAGGATGATCGTGTAGATCTCAGATCCGATCCCTCTCGAACTCTTGCCTTATTTGGCGTGGATGATCGCCGAGCACCGGATCTCAAAGTCCAAGTCTTCAATCTTCTAAAGCTCCAATCTTTTTTTAGATCTGAGATTCCAATCCGGCAGAGCTTCGACCCTCCAAAATCCAACCTCTCAAATGAACAACCAAGCCCCCTATTTATAACCTCTCCTCACTGTGCCCGTGCACGTGTACACAAGAGAGAGGGGGGGACATGGCCGGCCACCGAGCCACCCTGCTCGGCTTGGGCCGAGCCACCTTGGGGTGGCTCGGTTCAGGCCGAGTCCCCCGGGTTCCGTCGTTTTGTCCTTTTCGGTTTTCATCCGTGTTCCGGTTCGATTCGTTGTTAATTTGGACTTCGATTCGGTTGTGTGGTTGATTTGTTCGGATTCGATTCGTTGATCCGATTCTTGATTTGGCAGTAAACCCACTTCTGAGTTCGAATCCGAGGCTTGATTTCGATTCGATCACGATTCGTCCGAGTCCGCATTTGGTTGAATGACTCATTGATTAATTAACCCGTTGGCTTGATTCCGCACGTGAGTGGATCTATTCCGTTGTTTACGTGCGGTTCGTCGGCTTCGTAGCCTCGTTATCCCGCTTCGTCGCGTGTCGCTTGGCTTCGGCGTTGTGGGCTAACAGTCTTGTTTGGATACGTCGCCCAATGGTCCGTTTGTTGAATCGGCGTCGTCGAGCTATGTTAAGGGACCTATAGGCAGTTTTATACGCCTACAATGACTACAATCTCTTCTTTGCAAACTGCGTTCCCAAATCCGAGGTCTCAATGTCGGTCCGCACTGTGCTTTACAACGCTCAACCTGATGGATCTCGTGATTATTTGCTGATCGGCGAGGCGCCGGTGCCGACCGTATGCTTCCTTTTCTCTTTGATTTATGTGACATTCTTAGTTATTTGGATTCATTTTGGTTTGATTAGAAATAGAAGCTCGGCTCACCGGATCCATTACTTAATGGCTGGGTTACTGGTTGTGAAAAATTTCGAATCTTGTGTTCAAAGCTAAGGACCAGCATTATGTTAGGATCACTGGAACTCGATCCCCATGGATGGGATGTGCTCTTCTATCTGTTCCAGTTTATTAAGGGGGTGCTCTTGTTTACTGTTATTGTATTGATTGGAACTGGGTGGTCGTTCTTGAAGCAGAGAGAAGAAGGTTTTGATGCTGGTGATCCCGCTGCAGGTTGTGACCAATATTGCCTCGATTGTTATTGGGGAGACTGGGCCATTTATTCAGGATTGGGCAACTTGGGTTCAGATTTTCTTGTTGGTTGACGTTGTTTGTTGTTGTGCGATTTTGTTTCCAATTGTGTGGTCGATTAGGTCATTGAGGGAAATGCCGAAGAGTGATGGGAAGGCAGCTAAAAATCTCGCTTGTCGGACATGTCAAGATTATTAGTAAGATGTTGATTTTGTGTATCTTTTTTTTACTATCAATATTTTACACGTAATATGTTTTGCATAGAACCATTGTTATGTCTTAATGTTTATTTTAATTCTAGATATAAAAATTTCTTTCCATGGTTAGTACTACGTATAAAAATAATTATTAGTTTTTTCTGAAGATTGATTAAGAGGCCCCGATTGGAACTTAGAACCGGGCCCCCAAATTGTCAGCCACGCCTCTGTCTCGCGGTCGACTGCGACGGTCGACCGAACCACAAAACCCGAGAGTAAATTGATTACAGTCATCCACGATCGACCGCGGCGGTCGACCGCCACCAGCTCCGACTCTTACTAGCCTTCGTGCACGTTCACGGTCGACCGCGGCGGTCAACCGTTAGTCTGCCTGGCTGACTTCTTTGCTGATTCATGTATTTCTTCAGAATAGCAATCTTGGTCTTCAATATCGGGGAGAAGTGAGGAATTTTTCCCTTTTCTTGGATTAGGTAGGTACAGATTTAGAGAGAGAAAAGATTGGGGAGAAATATATTACTGAAGGTACTTAGTTAATTAGCTAAGCATGGTTAAGCAGTGACCCACCCATGGTTATGCTTTTTTAATAAAACTGGAATGGAGGGTCCTATTTCAAATTGTTAATAGTATTTGGGTGGGATTTCGACGATTTTGGGGGCTACTGTCAAACTATTAATTATTTGAGTACTAATATAACAATATTAAATATTGGAGGACTAAGAGTAAGGGCAGCAATCGCCTAGTAGTAAGGATTTCTTGTTGGAGTGCTCTTAAACATGGGGCTCACTTAGGAGCTTCCTACTAGGAGAAATATTCCAACAAACTCCCAATTAGGAACTTAAATATTATTTAAAAAATCCATTCTTCTACCTCTAACATTTTATAAATATATTTTAAAACAATAAATATAAAAAAATATTTTTAGTGGGCCCACGCCTCTTAGAAGCTCCCAAGTGCTCCACAAATTTGTGGAGCTCTTAGTAGCTCCATGGTGGACCCACCACCAACTAGGACTTAGGAGCCTCCTTGAGAGCTTGTTGGAACATGTTGGGAGCTTTTCCTTATCACATCACCCTTAGGAGCGTCCTTGAGATGCTGCTGCACTTGCTCTAAGATCATATAGCCCTAAAGTTTAAAGTAGGACAAATACGTCCAAATCAAGGCAAGCGTGTAACATGTGTGTGCTTAAGTTGATGGTGTAGTTTACTTTTTTATATTGAAAATGGTTTCGGATATTTTTATTGAAAACTACTAATAATTTATGACAACTCAGTGGCATTTACATACTCGGTATTAGTGTGCGTTGCCTAGTTGATGCCATTTTGACACTCATTGTAACGCGCATGCAAATCAAAACTAAAAATCTACTACTATATAGGTACACTAAAAACTAAACTAAGAGTTGTTTGACAACCTCTATAACTGCGTTGAGGGTTGAGGACTGAACCAGATCACACATGCAAATTCAATCTGCTCTGGAGAATAATTCAGGTAAACCGTGTGGCTAAGGCTAAGCTCTCCACAAAAGAGGAATCCGGATTCTCTCCTCGTGAGAGTGCCCTAATATTTCCTCATAAGCATCCTGGCCTTTCAATTTTACATCAACGGGCAAGATTGAGTTTTTGAGAGTGAGTGTAGGAGAGATCTTGGCATTCGATGTAAGGGGCTGTTCGGTTATTTCCTAAAAACCAAGAAATGGAAATGGAAAACCAAGAAATCTCCAAATAACCCATTTCTTCCATTTCCATCCCTAAAACTCACCCACAACATCCAATAAAATATTATTTTCATTCAACAACTCATCCACACCATCTAATAAAATATTATTTTTATCTAACAACTCATCCACCATATCTAATAAAATATTATTTTCATCTAACAACTCATCCATCACCCTAATAAAATATTATTTTCATCCAAACATCACTCAACTCATCTCTTTTCATCATTTCAAATCACTCACATCATCCAATAAAATAATATAACAATTCACTTCATCTCATTAACATTTCATTTCTTTCATTTCATCCCAAAAAGTTATGAAAACACATTTCTTAAACTTTCCTCACATCACCCAATAATACAATGACAACTCATCTCATCTCATTTCATTTCTTATTTTTAAGAATGAACCGAACAAAAGAAAACAAGAAAACTACAGGAAATAGGTTTCTTATAATTCATTTCCTTATTTTTTTTGCCAACCGAACACATCAAAACTAGTTTTCTTAAAAAACCACTCACATCATCCAATAATAATGTGATAACTCATCTCATTTCATCTCCATTTCTTTGATTTCCTTTTTTTTTAGCAAACCAAACACTCCCAAAACAATTCTTTGATTTCCCACTTTTCTATTTCTTTGATTTCCCACTTTTTTATAGCCAAACGAACAGGCCCTAAAATGAAAGGTTAAGATTGAACCGGATCCTAATTTCAAAATGAGGGGGGTGTCAAATCCATAGCAACAGTAAAAAGTGTAAAAAAAAATTTTTTTTTTCAACAAATCGCAGAATATTATTCTATTTCCAATTGGAAGAAAATCCTAAACTACACCCTCCCAAAATCCCAATCACCAAATATCTCATGACCGCAAATCTCTTCAGCTTTTCCCCACCCGCTCACACGTCTCAAAAGGCATCGTTTATCGCTCAACCCCACAACAGACAAAAGCGAAAGCCCGCAGCTTTTAGCCTCTTGACCTCTCTCATGATCTCATCTCCCCTCTACAAAAACCCCCGCGCCCCCTCGCTTTCTCCGCCTGCCCCCCATTGACCATGGCTTCGATCCCCGGCCTCTCCTCCACCTCCTCCGCCACCACCTCCCTCAGTTCCCGCCAAAAACGGCATCCAAAGCCCCCATCTCCTCCGATCCCCTTCCTCCGCCGTCGGCCACTTCAATCCATCGCCCGCGAGGTCTCCGCCGATCCCTCATCGCCTCCTCCGATCACTAGCGAGATCAAAGCCGTGCCTTCTAGAGATCCGATCGATCTCTGGCATCGATACGTCGAGTGGCTTTACCAGCACAAGGAGCTGGGGCTTTACCTGGATGTGAGCAGGATAGGGTTTAGTGACGAGTTCTTGCAGCAGATGGAGCCGAGGATGCAGAGGGCGTTCGAGGCGATGCGGGAGCTCGAGAAGGGGGCGATCGCGAATCCCGATGAGGGGAGGATGGTCGGGCATTACTGGCTCAGGAACCCTAAGATGGCGCCGAACGCGTTCTTGATGCAGCAGATCGAGAAGACGCTGGATTCGATCTGTGCGTTTGCGGATAAGATCATCAGTGGCGAGGTTGGGGATTTGTTTTTTTCTTTTTTTGGAAATTGTTTGTTGGTCTAGGCTTTGACTGTCGGTTTGATCTATAGTAACATGATGAAAAAAGCAACTTTGACTTGATTTCGTTTTGATTTATGTTTTTATTTCATGCGATTCAGCCCTGCAAGCATTAAACTTGATATGAAAAATATGATGCCATTATGAGAATTATCTTTCTCGCCTCCAAAATGCTCACTTTTATTGAGATTTCCTTGTGTTTGTTTCTGAGATTACATGTCAACTTCAAATAATAATAATAATAAGTGAACAATAAATGAGAATTTCTTGATTAGTTTTTTTACTTCTTGCAATAGTTCTTGTTTCAGGCGTTGACTATTGGTTTTATAAGCTAGTGCTGGATTGTCAAGTATGATAAAGCAATGGTATATTAACCAAGAATTAGGGAACCAAAGACTTATGACTCATTTCTACATTTACTCTTCACGACAGTACAGAACAGAGTGTATATTTATGGGTTAACTTATGCTCCTTTTAAAACTAGGATGTTGTCATTTTTTCCATTATTTTAGTCTTTGAATTTCTAATCCAGTTCTATATACGGGGCATAACATCATCCACCAAAGGTGGAGATGCTATCATCCCATTTTTTTGTGCCATATGAGTGATATTACCAATGGTACAAAAAGCAATTTGTCTGTTTCATCTGTGTGTATACACATAGATGCATTCGCATCTGTATACATATACACACTGTGCACACATGCACATTTCCCCTTGTCTTTTTAAGACCACACATCTCATGTTCGTGTCTCATACTGGCAACGTTCTGCTTCACTCGGCGCTATTATTTTCATTGTATTGACATTTTCATTTTAAACAGATAAGACCCCCCTCTTCTCCAGCTGGTCGCTTTACGCAGATTTTATCTGTTGGAATTGGAGGTTCAGCTCTGGGGCCTCAATTTGTTGCTGAGGCATTAGCTCCTGATAATCCTCCTCTAAAGGTAAACTTCATATTTAACTATCAGCAATTTATTGATATTCTCAGCTTGCATTTTCTGCATTCTTCAGCTTAATCACAGACATAGAGTCCATTTAATGGAGGGTATAGTTATCACATCTTCGTCTTATTTTCATTAATTTAGTGATTCATTTTCTCTCATTGATACATGTAGCTATATGCATTTGCCTTTTCATGTCAGCGTAATTTTGATGTTTGCATTAGTGCATAACCTCTTTGTCATTGCAGCCTTTTAGTAGATTGATTATTAACTGTTTGTTTGATTCGACCGTATACTATAAGGCTTATATTAGTATGACAAACTATAGCCTTTGGTTTCCTCATCCGAACATAACATTTCAAACTAATCAATGGTTGTTTGTTGTATTCCCAATCCTGGTCATAAATCTAGGTGCCTAAGACTTGTTGGATAACTTTAGAAATTTTATGTGACAGACACCACTTTCATCTTGGATGGTTGATCCCTTGAAGTTTTCTTTGCCTTTACCAACCTTTAGAGTGTGCCCAAATAAGCACTGACTTTGCATAATACGGCGAAAACTTGCTGTAAAGGATCTTCTAATGAAAGTTTGCAGTCATACTATATTAAATTAATATAACTCGATAAAACTATCATTTTCTGTAAAGTATCCTTTGGAGTTGTCTATGCCTCTATCAACCTTTTCAGAGTGTGGCCAAATAAGCCCTGACATAGGATAATAAGGAGAGATCTTACTGTAAAGGATCTTCTAATGAAAGTTTATGTTTACACTATGCTAATATTTTTATATAACGCAATAAAACCATCATTTCTCCACCCAAATCAGTTAAAAATGTTAAGCAAGAAAAATAATAATTCATTGAATAAATGTCGTTGCGTACTTTTTTTTATCCATGATATTTTATAAACTCAATGTAACTGCAACATTACACTACAGTATCCCAATATAAGAACTTTGTGTAGGTAATCCTAGAACATAACACTTTACTGTCATTTGATATCCTTTAAAAAAACTAATGGAACTTTTGACGTAAATCTCCTTAGGTAAAGATGTGCAAAATACCCTACTATTCTTTTATAATTATCAATAAATTTATTGTTCAAATTCTGAGCGATGACTTTATCAGAAAGTTTAAAATTTTGCTAAAAGCGTAGTGGATGTCATTAAACTTTTAGTTTCCCACTTCAAACAATAATAGTTTATAGTAGAATCCTTTTGGATTAATTTACATGCAGCTCCCACACACAACTTGTAGAAGGAAATCCAAGTTTTAATTGCAGCTTTCAACGTGTTGTCAAATATTTCGTTTGCATATATGTCCTTATGCAAATTATCTGTATACAAATTTGGCTTATGTCATCCTATTTATTTTTTTATCTTCAGTATGACGCATTGGTACGGTGTTACCATCATTTCTTATGAGCACTCCTTCCTTCTTCCATGTATTCTATACATGATTATGCTCTTCCAGTATTCCTTTTGTGTCACCTCAAAGAACGCCACTGTTTCCTATCTCCTAATTCTTGTCTCTGTAAAACACATCAGGTTCAGCCACAAAAGTTAACCTTGACTGATCTTCATAGTCTTCTGTAGCTTTTTTTTTGTTGTCTCTAGAGTTTTCATTCTTTTCAAGGTCTCTTGGTGTTTCAAGTCCCAACTAATGTAATGGTAAGATCTATGAAATCCGAAGGCTGATAGATACTTGGGCTTCCTCTAAATCCTCTGTATGTGCCAGATTAGGTTTATTGACAACACAGATCCAGCTGGAATAGATCATCAAATTGCACAACTTGGATCGGAGCTAGCATCTACCCTGGTTATTGTAATTTCGAAGGTCTGCATACTATCACTTTCTTATCTTTTCAGTCTTATTCCAGAAGATGGTATAAAATTCAAAAACTTAATCCTTCTGAATGTTGAAATATTAATGTGCATTTCAGAGCGGAGGTACCCCTGAAACCCGAAATGGTTTGTTGGAAGTACAAAAAGCCTTTCGAGAAGCTAGGCTGGATTTCTCAAAACAGGTTTCTCTCCGAATCCTCTTAACTAGAATATGCGACAAGATTTTATTTCTTCTTTTTGTTGTTGTTTTTTCAGCAGGGCATATAGTTTTAAAAAAGTATTCTTATGCAGGGTGTTGCTATTACTCAAGAGGGTTCTTTATTAGATAACACTGCTAGAATTGAGGGGTGGGTAGCAAGGTTTCCTATGTTTGACTGGGTAGGAGGTAGAACCTCCGAAATGTCTGCAGTTGGCTTACTTCCGGCAGCGTTACAGGCATGATTGGTGTACTATTAACAGTAACTTAAATCTTTGGTGCCAGACTTCTGATTCATTCTTTATATTTGCTTGTCCAGGGCATTGACATTAGAGAGATGCTTGCAGGTGCAGCTTTGATGGACGAGGCAAATCGGACGCCTGTGGTAGACAACAAATAGTCTTGCTGAAAATATTAAAAATTAATGTTTAACATATATAACCTTCTAATCCACCTATGTTAAACAGGTGAAGAATAATGCCGCAGCATTGCTTGCAATGTGCTGGTATTGGGCAACAGATGGAGTGGGAGCTAAGGTTTGCAATTGTTGATCCTTTTGTTTTGGAACTCTTTCTTATCTTATCTTTTGTTCCACTGGATTTAACTCATTTTACTGGGTAATGTTTATTTATTCACAGGACATGGTTGTACTCCCTTACAAGGATAGCTTATTGCTTTTTAGTAGATATCTGCAGCAGTTGGTCATGGAATCTCTTGGAAAGGAGTTTGACCTTGATGGAAATCGGGTATGTATATATATTGTGCTTGAGTCTTGAGTCTCTTGACTATTGCTTATGTTCTTTTGTAAATAATTTCTTTTTTTTTTTTGTTATAAAGTAGTCTGCAACTTGGACATCGTAGAGGTAGAGATCTACTTATTCACATGAACTTGCCTCTCTCATTAGAACTCTAAAGAAGCTTCTTGATTATTGTTATCTATTTGATCTGCCTTTTAGTAGCCATCTATTCCTGAAGCTTAAGGTTATCCATGTGATGACAAATGAGATATCCCCATCCCAACACTTCAGTCTTCTTATTTAGGCATTTTAGATGCCATGCATTACTATATCCAACTTCATTCATCCTGTTTCTGCCTGGTTTCAGCTCAACATCCTGAATGGGTAACAATTACATCATAGTTGCACGATTCCCTGGACCCCCCTTAAATTGTCGAACAGTTCATGTGAACTGATTCCCAATACATCTACGAACCGATTCCCTCCAATACACAAATTGGTTCTCCAAAATTAGCGTACCACTTACTAAGTATGAGGGAACCAAAATTGATTTACAAGGCTATTTTCGTGCACATGCGCAAGGATTTTTTTATGTGTTTCAATAATATCATTGAAACTTGAAAGTATTCTGTTAGTAAGTGGAAGTTATCCAAAGTTGATAACTAATTCTAGATCACTATTTCTTTAACTGAAATATATATTGAGACAAGACAATAAATTATCAATATGAGTGAATGACTTTATTGCAACTTACAAAATAGCTATGTTAATAAAACATGAAATGAAATGATCATCTCAATAAAAACTATGTGAAAAGAAAAATAAAAATAAAAATGAACTCTGAAGAGCAGAAAAAATAAAAAAGAATTGACTGGAAGAAAAAATAAAAAAGAATTGACTGGAAATGCATAGGACATTCTTGAAATAGAGAATGAACTTTTAAAAAAAATTAAGACGCACTTGATGTTAAGGGGAAGAAAGTTGCAAAATAGGGAAAAAAAATTATTAAGAGCTGTCTAATATTTAATGTTTTAGTTTTATGTATTCAAAAACTATAAACATGAAGTATTGAAGTATTTTATATGAAAAAATATTGAAATGCATAATTAGTTTTCTAGTTTTTAATTTTCTACTATACACTTTGAAAAATGATAAGCGTACCCAAGAAAAATTACATTGTATCCTATCTCGAACTCAAAGCAAGTTACCCCGTCGAATCCAAATTTTCAAAGTCTCAAATTGCGTACCCGGATTCATACAACGACCCGCTACGTATTGAGAAACACTGCTTTATGGAGTATTCTGACCCATACAATTGTATAATTGCAAGCATTCAATTTAATATAAAAAACAAATTTTTTATTGTACATCAACTGCATTAGACACATCAATTGTTTCCCATGTTAAATAATAAGCAGCATGTTGATCACACTGGGGGCATCTTTTCAGCAGTAGTTTTGACAAATGGTATAAATAGCTGGACGAGTATAGAAACACATGTGGGAACTTGGCATAGAATTACACAATGCACCTTTGGTTATTAACTTAGTAGGATTTTAGTTTGCCTTTTTCTTCAGCGGATATAGTTATGACTACCTACAAAATTGTTAGGAGAACGTGCATGTGTTATTTTATGATTAATCATGTTCATATCTATTAACGTAAATCAGTTAATTCTGCTCTTCATCTACCAAAAAGTAAATTATGAGATGAGATAGGCAAAATTACAGGCTTACCGTGAGGAAGGGCTGTATAATGAGCCAATGAGGTCAACATGACAAGGTCAGTTCAGATCCCAGCTGGCCTGTAACCTATTTCTTTCTGAATAGTTAGCCATTGACTAACTTAACCAATCATGCTTTTAATTGGTCAGCTTTTACGAATTCTTAGTTCAGATTTCATCAGTTTGCATCATACAAATGCCTATCTCACTATCCACCCAATCGATTTATGTTCATTAACCAATATAAAAGATTTAGGATGGTTGTCTTGAAATTCTCATACCTTGATATATGTCAAGTATTGAGAAAATCAATAGTTCTATACCTAGCTAAGTATGTTGTAGCATAGAAATAGTCACATATACCTTATGTTCACGTATTTTATCCTAACTAGGAGTATATACATCACGGAAATTATGAACAATTGATGTTGTTGCTGGTATACTGTAATAGCAGCCTTTTGTCGCGCAACCAATGTTTTGACTATATATTGATGGTTCCCTTTGAGTTTAATGTAGCTTGATTTGCAATAGTCTTAAACTTTGTAACCCTTAATCATTCTCATAATGGCTTTCATATTCTGGACGGATAGCTCTTGAAACAATTGTAAGTTCCTCGTAAGAATTGGTTTCTCATGACAGGTTAATCAAGGAATAACTGTGTATGGAAATAAAGGAAGCACTGATCAACATGCGTAGGTTTCTCTTGACGTTGTTCAATGCTTTTTTGTGGTATCAAGGGGTCAATGTCTGACATGTACTAGCTTTTGGTTGGCAGTTATATTCAACAGCTGCGAGAAGGAGTCCTCAATTTTTTTGCTACTTTTATTGAGGTATTACGTGATAGGCCCCCTGGTCATGACTGGGAACTTGAACCCGGTGTAACTTGCGGCGACTACCTATTTGGAATGTTACAGGTTAGTACATACTCTGTAATCCAATGTTTTCATTTGATTATTTAATATGTACTGTTACTTCATCCTACTCAGTCTCATAATAAATGAGGATTTTGAATTGTTAGTAAATCATATATTCGTTGTTCTATTGATGTATCTATTACCAGGATGGTGTTCTCTTGACTAGTCTTTAGGTCCTAATTAAAGGTTGGAGTATTTGGACAGAAGACACCATACGATAGGTAGAAAAGTGATGTCATCTTTCTTTCTTTTCCCCCCAATATTGATGTTGACTTAATTCTTTGGGATCCAGAATTGTTATCATCAATCCAGAAACTCATAATTACAGAAGAGATTTGTTACTTTTTCTATGCTTCTCTTTTTGAGTGGAAGAGGAGTGGAAGAGAAATGTTTCTTTTTTCTATAATTCTCCTTTTCCCCAATTGTTTCAATAGTGTTTTTACTTCTTTTTATAAGGAATGTAAAATTTTGGTGCCTTAATAGTAATTACAGATCATAAAGACCATTCTTAAGGCACCTACAAATGTCAATGGTAAGTTGATAACTATATTATAATAATAATGTTACACAAAATTAATAAAAAAGCAATTAAATTAAGAATAAGTAAAAATATAAAATGGGTCTTTTCTGATATAAAATTTTCTGCAACACTCTCCAAACAACCGAAATGTTCAAAGCTAGGGCAAATGAGATATAGATATTCTATGCAATAGCCAGTAGCCTAAGGTAACCCAGATTCACAGAAGAGCACATAGTATGCTGCATGCTTTATCAGGTCAGGGTTTGAGAGTTACGACCATGCTCATACTGTGTTGTAAGATTTACCATGATCAATCCCAAGTCCTGCATGTGCGGTCTTCCGTTCCTCTCTCAGAGATCAATCCTCAAAAGCTATCTTCTATTGGCAATGATATTTCCCACAATTTGGGCATTCGACTTGTTTAAGCATATGTTCTGTCTAATCAATCATTCCGAGCACGATCACATTAAGAGCACTTTTGGAAGTGCAGCTCAGAACAAGTCCTACAAGAGAACTTCAAGGGAGTGCTTTGGGAGAATCACAAGTCCAATCTCTTCTGTCCTTGTATCTTTACTGTGAGCAACTTGCCAATCAAAAGGTTGATCTTTAAATATCAGTGATTTCCTCTAGAAGGATAACCCTGCACTTCCTGATGAATGTAGCACTACCCTTCTAGAGAGCTTTTTTAACAAAATTGGACTTTATCAGTTCTGCGGTGCACATGTTTTTCCCCAAGACGAATTCTTTCCGTGAGTCGGGCTTCTTTGCACGAATGTAATTGCACTTGCCTACATAGCAAACTGACGTTTTTTGTTAAGAATATTGCATAAAACTTTTGGTTTATATATATTTTCTCGTCTTTTAAAACAGAAATGCACTTTTGCCATGGAATTGAATATTTCCGTTTTGAAATTATCGTCGACTTTTTAGTGACCAAGCTAGATAAAAGTAGCTCGGTGTCTGACCTCAATAATCATTTGGTCACATACCATTGCTCATACTTTCACCAATTTTTTTAAAATCTTTTATTCTCCTTTTTCTAGGTTAAAGGATATCACAATTACCATGCAATCTCCCTTTCATTTTCATTTGGCACCCCATTTGTTATCTGTTAAAATGTCTTTTACATGGTAAGTTTTTTTATGGGTGTGTTCTCCAGGGTACACGTTCAGCGCTTTATGCTAATGGTCGTGAGTCCATCACTGTAACCATTCAAGAGGTGACTCCTAGATCAGTTGGAGCCGTCATTGCACTGTATGAGCGAGCAGTAGGAATTTATGCATCTCTTGTCAACATTAATGCCTATCATCAACCTGGTCTGTGATTCAGTGCCTTTAATGTTTGCCAGCCTGGATATTTTGGATGGTTGATATTTATGCCTGACAAACAAATATCTCTCATTTCTGTTTTGGTTGCAGGTGTGGAAGCTGGGAAAAAGGCTGCAGGAGAAGTTTTAGCTCTTCAGAAGAGAGTTCTAGCTGTTCTAAATGCGGCCAGGTTTGTTGCCTATGTTACCTTCCTTTTGTTTGTGCTACTGTTTTCTCTTCATGCTGACAGAAGGAAAAAAAGAGAGAATTCATTGTTCACATGTGATCTCCTGCAGTATGACGTTATTAAATCAAGGTCTTGCATGATGGGATTAGGATAGCTTTATGCCATGAATTTCTTCTTAAAATTCGGTGCTGAAGTATTAACAGAAAATTTTCAAGAGATACATGTTATCAAACATCTAATCTCCTTAAAAATGCAACCCTTGACTTTGACGTTTCTTTGTTTGAAAGAATCATTAAATAACACCTGATGTCCTTTTGTTGTCATGCTAATATACCCACATTCTTTTGTTATCCAAAGCAATTGACCATTCAAAGTACAAAAATTACTGTCACAGCCTAAAGTTGTATTACTCCCATGTCCTCAGCCCTAGCACTCATGGTTTTGCTGTTTAGTTACCCTAAATCTCATCTGAGTTTATTATGCTTAGTAGAGCACTAATTGTTTCTATGGCTCATGGAATGATGCATACTGGTGGTATTCTGCTAATGCTAATTTTGACATTACCATAAATCTTTTGTCCCCCCCCCCCCCCCCCTCCATTTTAGCTGCAAGGAGCCTGTGGAGCCATTGACGCTTGACGAAATAGCAGATCGCTGCCATTGCCCTGAAGAGGTATTGTTTTCCCACTAATTGTTGATCACCCTCTAATATTGTAAAGATCAATACGCTACCATCTGAATCTCTACGGAAGTATAAAAGGATCAGATGAGGTTATTTTGAAACTTTTCTTACTATGCAGATACTGTGTGCCACTGATCAAATGGCAGTACTTTTTTTCCTTCGTAACTGCAATAGCTTAATTCAATATCATATGCTCTGAAAGCGATAAGGTGAACCTAGAATCACAATATAACAAAAAAAACCTATATGGTGGAAATTCCAAAATCTACAAAACTTGCAAACAGTAGAAAATCTGTAAGTTGTAAACAACACTGAAAACTTTGAAATTTGTAGAAAACATATTGCAAATTGCAATATACATCCTCAACAAATTTTATAGAAACACACACTAGAAATATCAACCTTACAAACAATACAAAATCTATAATTCGCACTGTGAAAATATTGATATTTTCATAAAACACCCTGAAAAATTTCAAAATCAAAACATACAAAGAGTACAGAGTTTACCAAAAACCTCAAAAATCAAAACATACAAAGAGTACAGAGTTTATAAGTTAGAAGAAGTCCCTGAAAAAGTGATTTTTGCAAAAAAAACACCCTAGAACTTTAAAAATTACAAAAAACGCTCCTCAAATTCAAATTTCACAAAAAACACCCTGGAAATATCTAAACTTCTAAACAGTAAAAATCTACAAATGATAAATAGGACCATGAAGACTTTAACTATGGATTTTTTGTTTAAGTACATGAAATAAGTTGGATTGGTTATAAAAGCAATAAATGGGTCACTTGGGTTGGGTATGGGTAACCCGTTTAATAAACAGGTCGACCTAATTATTAGATGGCTCAGGTTGGATCAATATTATACTGGTCGGGTCAAATTTTATATGGGTTGCCACCGCTAGTTGGAATGAAAATACCTCCTTGTTTGTTCCTATCACCCCTGACAAATTTGCATGAAATGAGGGTCACAAAATACATACATGGCATTAATCATGTTTAATAGAGCTTCAGAAAACAGAAGTTTATGCATCATGGTATGTTGCACGAGTTGGAAAGTTCACATGCTGAGATGTTTTCAACTTCTTTTTTAATTATTGCTTTTGTTGGCTTTGCAGATTGAAATGATATACAAGATAATTGCACATATGGCTGCAAATGATAGAGCTGTCATCGCGGAAGGCCACTGTGGTTCCCCAAGAAGCATCAAAGTTTTCCTTGGAGAGTGCAATGTAGACGATCTGTATTGAGTACTCGTTAGTTCTGTAGCCGAGTAAAATGAACCAGAATCTTTATATTCATTCTTCAACCAAACGCTACAAATGGCAAGTCAAAAGATTAGACGCGATCATGTTAACTGCAACCAATAGGGGGCACTAAACCCTTGAATAGTCTGCAAATAAGAAATCTTGCTGCCTTTTTTGTGTCCCGATATTTTTCATCTGTGTTTACTAGGCTTTTGGTCTTAAGTAATTTGTAACTGCAAAATCAGAATGGTTATGGTGATTGCAACTTGCAATTGTAGTACTTCTTCTCTTTTGGGAATTCAGAGGCAGCGGGAGCTGTCATGAATCTTGTTATCTCCGAACATTATATTGGTCTAGTTTGGAAATTTTCCTTTCAGCAGTTACTTCACATCTTCATATCAGCTGAAACTGCTACGTAATGGTTAAGTCCTTGAAGAAAAAGAAAAGATGTTTGTTTAATTTGTACCGCTCTGATGTTTTTTTATTTTTTATTTATTGGCTGAAACTTGTCATGATCTAGGTAATGTAAATCTTTGTTTCAGGTCCTGAAAGAGTAAGACATAATGTACAACCATGACACGGTATCAAATTAGGGGTGCATTCCGTTTGGATGCGGCTCGGATATGATGGTTACCATATCCATATCCGCTTGCTTATTTTGGATGAGGATGTACCTCGGTAATAAAAAATCATATCTATATCCGATAAAATTGGAAAAGTACACAGATATGCACGTGGATATATAAGCGGATATGCATGCGGATATAAAAACAGATATGAGAAAACTAGATACCGTCAAGAAAATATAGTTCATGTAATACAAAAGAGTTTATTAATATGTTCATTATATCTGAAAAAGCAAAGATTAGATATCTCAATCGTCAAAATTAACCTCATTTACATACTCTAAAGACGAAAACCATTGTAACAATATGACTAATATGTATTCGGATATTTCGGATACGGCAAAACCATATCCGTGATTATATCTTATCAGTTATAGATATGAGTAACATATTCATGTTAGGCTACAGTTACGGATATTTCCTCGGACACGGATACTGTTTAGCACCTCTAGTATTAATAATATAGTGGGGAAAAAACAATATCTAAGTAATAAAAGTAGCATGTGAAAATGAACAAGATTACGTGGGAAATGAAGTGCCAAGGTGGTTCTGTTATTGTATCATAAAACAGAATAACAACATAATAGAGCAAGGAAATATCATTTGATAAAAGGCATTAAGCAGTTGGGAATAAAGGAGACAGTTTTTTTAATCCACGTGTGAGAAATTGTCAATTGCTATAACGTTATAAGTAACGGAACATGATTTTAACATGATAACGAAAGTAATGTGGTAATTGCAATATAGTTACGAATAACATTTAGAATGAAAAAAGGGATAAAAACAAGGGATAAAAACAAGGAGAAATTGCTTTTAGCCTCCAATTTCCATACGAGTATTCCAGCCCCACCCATGACTTTTCAATGCTCCCAAAATCCCCAAAAGTACAACGATAATTCCCTGAGCCCCTAAAAAACGTAAAACTCAAGTGATTAAAATATGTAAAGACCATATTATCCTTTCTCTCTCTCTCTCTCTTTTCATGATGTTACTGTGATGATTTAAAATGAGTTTTAGGGGAAAATTTTCTAGTTCCCTCCAAAATTTTCCAACGGCATCAACATCGGCGGTAACACTTTTCCGGCGTTTGTTCATGAGGTGAAGAAAAAGTCTTGAGGAAACTAGAATTTTTCGGCAGAATACTTATAAGGAAACGGCGGGAAAGTTTCACCGGCGGGAAGAAAACGGGGTTCGTTCATCGGCGGAGTACTTGTAAGGAAATCGATGACTTGAGATTAAAATAGAGTATGTAAATTTATATATTATTGTTATTTCATGGTAATAAGTTTGTTGTTAAGCTTATGAGTTGGTGGTGAAAGAATGTTACATGATGGTTTTAAAGGTTACGAGTTGGTTGTGAAGAATACGTGTTGGTTGTGAAGGTGTTACGGATTGGTTGTGAAGGATACGTGTTGGTTGTTAATGTTACGTGTTGGTTGTGAAGGTTACGGGTTAGTTGTTAAGGTTACGGGTTGGTTGTGAACCTCGGTAACCTCCGTAACCTTAACAACCAACCCGTAACTTTAACAACCAATCCGTAACTTTCACAACCAACACATAACCTTAACAATCAATGCGTAACCTTCACAACCAACACATATCCTTCACAATCAACCCGTAACACGTTCACAACCAACTCGTAACATTCAAAACCAACACATAACCTTAACAACGAACGTGTAACCTTCACAATCAACACGTATCCTTCACAACTAACCCGTAACACCTTCACAACTAATACATAACCTTCAAAACCAACATCTAACCCCCAAGAAAATCTCTTTTCTCCCTTCTTATTCTTCTTCTTCTTCTTTACAAATTTCAGGAAAAAAATGAAGCAACAAAACTGCTGCTCATCATCATCATTGTCATCTCCTCCCCTCTCCCTCTCCTCCCTCTCTGCCTTCCTAAAATCTCACATCCCCTCCGACTCACTCTCCTCATGGGGCCTTACCCCGGACACCAAAACCCTAAACAACCTCTACCTCGAGATCACAAATGGTGAATCCTCTCTCCTTGCCTCCCCTTCCCTAACCCGCACCGTCAACGTGGCCATCCTCCGCTTTAAGAACCCCGCGGCTCCACTCTCCTGGAATCCCAGCAACTCCTCTTCGACTGAACCCTAAGGAGCAGGAACCGCATTTGTCCGAGAAGATGACGCCGGGGGAGCCCGTCGAGGATGCGACGGCCCGCGCGGTTAGGGAGGAGCTAGGGGAAATGTTAGGGTCAGGGTCTTGATAGAGACGTACCGAGTGGAGGTTTACGAGGAACGAGTTTGTTTCGTACTCGGGGCTGCCGACGAGGTATTTGCAAAGAGAGAGAAATGATATTATGGTCTTCACATATTTTAATCACTTGGGTTTTGTGTTTTGGGGCTCAGGGAATTATCGTTTTACTTTTAGGGGTTTTGGGAGCGTTGAAAAAATCTTGGATGAGGGCGGAATACTCGTATGGAAATTGGGGGCTAGAAGCAATTTCCCCTAAAAACAAATTAGAAACAGTAGGTACGAATGCCATTGACGCCATTGACGCAGCCAAATCGTTCGAATTTCCAAATTAAAATGGTTTTGGGCCGGGCGTGAAAAACTTATTTGAGCTTATCAACAGATGAATTTCACGTTTAGGCCGTATATATAACTTGTCCTGTTCTCCCGGCGTCTCTGTCTCTCGTGAAAAATTATTTTGGGGGCATTTGTAGACATATGAATAATCTGGGGGCAAAATAAATAGAGTAGAAGTGGGGGACAAATATGGAAAAGGGCTAAAAAATAATAAAAATCCTCCCGAAAATTCCTTCGGTATCGTCTTCACTCTAGAACCTGTCGTTTTTCCTGCACCCGCTTCAAGGAGAAAAGTCGAGAAAAGGTGCAATTTTTATCGTTGCAGAGGTCAAAGATCATGCTTTGGGACGAGCTCGAGCGGGAATCAGAAGAAAAACAGGAGCAAGAGCGAGAATCCACGACAGAATTCGATTTCCTCTCGCTCTTATCCAATCCAAAGGTACTTTTTCCTCCTATTTCGTGTTCGGTTTTTTTTATAAAATAATCCTGCTACAGTTATTCTTATTTAGTATTAATCGTATGATAAGTGAATGTTGAGGCAAAATAATTTAGGACTGAGCTCAAAATTATGAGCTTTTTTGTTGGTGTAATGTTTATTTTGTAAAATTTACCGGGCATGAAAAAAGTTTACTGCCTTTAATGGCCTTTTAATTAGTTGCTTTCCATTTGATTTTGTTTTATGCTCTAGCTATATCATTTTTCTATGCGCCAGATTTGTCACCATACTTGTGAACTAGTTATCAATTATGAGGAATTTTTTTTTCCATAGAAACGACCGGTGAGAATGCGAAAACCACCTTTATGGTGCACTTAGTACAACAACGATCTTTAAGGGCATCTCCAACAGCTTCCCCATTTTCCACTTTTGGAGAATTTAGTTTGGTTTTTGGCCCAACGGATTCCCCCCATCTCATTCCCCAAAATAGGGATGGAGGAGAAAAAATGGGGAAGCTTCCCCAAATCTGCAGCATTCTCCAAATTTTTGGAGGAAAAAAATAGATTCTTCAAAATAGGGAACCTGTTGGAGTTGGTTGGAGTTGGTGTAAAAATTAGTTGGAGAATATGACTTCTACTTCCCCATTTTGGAGAAAATTTTAGAGAAGCTGTTGGAGATGCCCTAAAGGGGTTCTGAGCAATCGACCACCATGGCTTATTTTCCTGTGAAATTTTGATTGGAATCCCCGAAATGACCTCACAGCATGAAGTTCCAGTTTAGGTTTGGTTAAGAAGACATTTGGCGGCACGTAAGTTTTTAAGGGCATTTCGGGGTTCAGCAGAAATTTCATAAGAAAATAGGTCAAGGTAGTTGATTGCTACCGGAACCCCTTTGAAGGTGGTTTCGCTGACTGAATTCTAATGGTGGTTCCTGTGAGAAAGCCCTTATAAATAATGTAGATATAGTTCTGATGTTGAATGATCACACTTATTTTAAATTTTGCTGGTAATTCTCTTAAGCCATCATTGTTAGGTATAATTATACATTTTTTTCCCATATCGGATTTTTCACATTTTTCTCATTTTTCTGGCTTCATAACTTTTTCTCCATGCTTGGGTTGATTAGTTCCTATCATACTGATAAAATTGTAGTTATGCAAATCGTTCTTTTATTTCTCACTTGATCAAGTTCCAACAGTAAAACGAAGCTAAATGCTGGGCATTGTCACCAAATTATCATTAGTAAAATCTGGTAAGACTGCAGCAAGTTGAACTTGCTATTGTGGTTCTCTCCTGAGTCCCACGATACAAATAATATTTCATTGTGATGGTTTCGACGTTCTGAAGTATCTCAAGAGCTCACATACTGAGAATGAGAAGGGGAAAAAAATGAAAAACAGAAGACTGGAGCGTGAGCTTCTTGTTATTGGCGGCATTGGAAAATTAAATATAAAGTGGAGTTACCCGTAGTTTAGGAAGTTGACACAACGCATGAGTGATAACCTCGGAATCCACCAAGGGTGTTCTCTGAATCCACAAAGAACGATCTTTGAATCCACGAAGAACTTCGAATCCACGAAGAAAATATTTAAAAGAGAAATTTTATTGATGAAAAATTATTATTCTTTGGGGTTACATGACTCTTGTTAAATAGAAAAACAAATAAGACTCCTAATAAGACTAGAATTACAAAAATAGAAAGTATCAAATAAGATTCCTAGTAAGACTAGAATTACAAAAAAAAGTGTCAAATTCTATCCTAAAAAGACTCCTTATAATAGAGGAAACAAATCATGAATCAAAATTGATTTTGTTTCCTAATCTAATTTGACTCTAAAATTGAATTTATTTCCTAATCTATATTTTCTAATCTAAATAGACTTCAACTTAGATTAAGCGTCCTACATCAGTCTCCTCTTGTTAAAAAAAGCTCGACCTCGAGCTTATATTTGTTAGAATAGTAGCTTCATTGATAAATAATTTTCTTCTCTTGCAATGATCAGCATCCGCCTTATATTTAGTATTGATTTTCTTCATTTGTTCTTTTACCTCCTTTGCTAGGACTTCTTTTGTATCAAACGTGTGTATAAATCTTTTCCATGACAAGTGTATGTAACTGATAGCATATGGCTCTGTAGTTGCCATGAAAAACTCCTCCAAATATTTTCCTTGTTGTTTCTCATATTCTAGTGTCGACGGTATCATCTCACCATTGTTAAAATTATTGATGATTATTGCTTCAAAAAAAAAAAAATTTCTTTCTCATACTCCATACACAATTCATTCATCTCTTTTATCTCAAGCTCTCCACTAAGCAATGCACACATATCATCAATTGTCTCACTCTCTATTTTATCTTTCTCCTCCATCAGGACAATATCAATGTGTAACATCACTCACAATATCATGTATAATATTCATCTTCATTAACATATCATCATCAACATCAGGAACCTCAAGATGAATCTTGATGGTGGTAAAATCTTCCTTTCCGGGGATGAGCGTCTTGTTGTTTGCCACTAGAGACACCTGCCATTGCTTGTAGTTAGAAGGTAAGAAACGATCTGTCAATAATTTTTTCATCTTTGTCCACGTTCGAACCAGATCCTTTCCTTGATGGTATAGATTTATCAGTACTTAATCCCACCATACAGATGCTTTTTCTTTAAGCCTATAGATCACTAATTTAACTTCCCAATCTTCTGGGATTGTATTATACTCAAAATACTTATCCACTTTATCAATCCAATCAAGGAAATCATCATCATGAATCTTTCCATTGAATGATGGTATTTTTAATCCTCCAGCATCATAGTTCTCCTTTCTTCGGTAGCCTCTATGATCATCGCTGTAGAATTTATCTTGTGAAGTCAGATCACGTCGTTGGTAGCCATCAACGCGATTTTGAACTCCCATCGTGTTCAGACGCTTAACTGCCGCCACAAGTCGCTCCATGACAGTCTTCATCTGAGTAACATCGGCCTTTAGCACGTCGAACTCAGTTCGAAAAATATGGGCTTCATCACCTGCTATTGGATCGAAGGAACAAGGCTCTGATACCAATTGACGCAGCGCGGAAGTGATAACCTCGGAATCCACCAAGGGTGTTCTCTGAATCTACAAAGAACGATCTTCGAATCCACGAAGAACTTCGAATCAACGAAGAAAATATTGAAAATAGATATTTTATTGATGAAAAATTATTATTCTTTGGGGTTACATGACTCTTCTTAAATAGAAAAACAAATAAGACTCCTAGTAAGACTAGAATTATAAAAATAGAAAGTATCAAATAAGACTCCTACTAAGACTAGAATTACAAAAAAAAGAAAGTGTCAAATTCTATCCTAAAAAGACTCCTTATAATAGAGGAAACAAATCATGAATCAAAATTGATTTTGTTTCCTTATCTAATTTGACTCTAAAATTAAATTTATTTACTAATCTATATTTCCTAATCTAAATAGACTCCAACTCAGATTAAACGTCCTACATCAGAAGTTGAAGGGGGTCATTGTGAAGGTGATGGTAACTAGAGGGGGTATTCCATAATTTTTCTGTCAAAACTTGATTGTGTATAACCTTCCGAATATATGTACATCTTACCCGCCGCAACACTATTATCCTAATGGATGGACTTGTTTCTATGCCCTCATTGTCACATACTATTAAACCTAGTGAGGTGTCTCCATAATTCTCTTTTCTTTCGATCAAATTGTTGAAATTTTATTCAGTTTCGTCTATTATCTTCACTTCCTTTTTGGTGTCATTGGCACTAAGTGGAACGTTGGTTTCTGTGAGTCACCAGATCCTCTGATATCGATGCATTTCCTGTATCAACCTGAACCTTGCTGATGATTCTCATGCGACCGTGCCACCAGTCTTCTCTGGTCCAAACTCGTCAATGTCCTCTTGCTGAACAATCTCCTTGTCATCCTCACAGCCCATCAATCATCGACTGTTCAAATAACATCCCATTGACTGTTTTAAGATGTCATCATTGAACTTTTTCATTTCTATTTTATCTATTCTCTAATGTGAGGCATTAATTTGTTCCAATAGGGAGAAATTAAACATACAATCATCAAACATTTATATGATTGCTGAGGTTGTCTTAAAATTATAATCTTATTTTCCTTTTATCTATAGTTTTATTGTTTCTTACTTCTTAATCCATTTGAATTGGTAGTTTCTCTACCATAAAGCAATATTAATATGATGTCCATGAAAACCTTTCTATCTAATGTGAACTTTTTGAGTCCTGGTGCTTACTTTCACTAGAAATGGTTTACAGGACTACTACCGAATATTGGAAGTTGACTACGATGCTACTGAAGAAACTATCAGGTCCAACTATATTCGTCTGGCATTGGTCAGTACTTAACTTTTTCGTTTGTTGTACATTTATTCAACCCCTTCTTGACATAAGAGTAGCATGTTGCCTAAGTTTGTTGATTATAATATTCGGCTTATTTCAGTGGCCTTTTCATCTGATTAAAACTTAAGACCAGCCACACGCATCAAGTTCGTAGATTTTATTTGTTCTTTGTAGTGAAGTCATTCCTTGCTTGGCCTGTATAATTATGTAAAGTCTCCAGGCTGTTGATTTATTGTGATAAAGTTGTATCTTTTTATTTTGTTTGTTACAAGAAATGGCACCCAGATAAGAAAAAGGGCGAGGAAAATGCAACCTCAAGGTTTCAGGAGATAAATGAGGCTTACAAGGGTGAGTTCCTTATTTCGTCTGAGACCATCCAAGGAAGCATGGAACAGTACCTTAGTTATCTACTCAATCATTTCATTTGAAAGGGATTTCTTTGCGATCTATTTCTGGAAATGTTACCAAACATTGTTTCAAAATTTCTCCGCCATATTGACTTTACTGTACAAGATTTGGTATAGTTTTCTAATTGAATTATATGTTGAAATCATCCTTTGTTCTTACTATTCTACGCCCTAACATTTTTCGGAGATCTCTACCATTGCATATAGGTAATTCATATGCCTTAACATTTTCCCCTGCTATACATTTAATAATTACGTTAGACTTGTGTAGTTATGGGGCTAAAACATCAGCTGTGTTTAAAACTTCAAGTTCATTAAATGTCAAGATAGGGATATCACTAATTTGCTTGATAACATGTGTGACTCCTTTTTGTTTTATTGTTTCCTCAATAACTAAGCAACCAGTCATGATTAAATCATTGTGTATATTTAGACAGGTTAAGGATGAAATCAAATTGAGATGTATGGGCCTTTCATCACAGTGTATATATCAAGAAGTGTTAATAGTTTGCGTCATTTCCATGTTTCAGTTGGAGAGAAATTACTCATAGGAGGGGATCTTAATGAGCATGTTGGTAAGAATAATAACGGATGTGAGAGGATATATGGAGGTTTCGGGTATGGAGATAAGAACGATATGGGTAAATCAATTCTAGAGTTTGCAATATCGTATAGTTTGATAATAGCAAATATACTTTTTAGAAAAAGGGATGAACACTTAATAACCTTTAAAAGTGGTTTTAATAATAGTCAAATAGAATTTTTTTCCTTACTAGAATGGCGGATAGGTTAATATGCAAGGATTGTAAAGTTATATCAGGAGAGAGTTAAGTACACAACATAGATTGATAGTCTTAGACATCTATTAAAAAGTGAAGTAGAAAAATTAACGTGAAAAAAGATTAAAAACTAAATGGTGGAATTTAAAAGGAGAGAATTTAATACAGTTTAAAAATAAGATAATGAAAGAAAATATATTAAACATAGATAATGAGACTAATATTATGTGAAATAGCATGTCTTCTTGTATTAGGAAAGTGACTAAAAATATACTAGGAGAATCTAAAAGTTGTAGATTAGACGGTAAGGAGAGTTGATGGTGGAATGAGAGTGTACAAAAGGTTATTAGAGAGAAGAAAACTTTATATAAATAGTGGCAAAAATGTAGGAGTAGGAAAAACTTAGAAAAAACTTAGAAAAATAAACTAGTAAGGAAGGAAGCAAGAAAAGCGATTAGTGAGAATAAATACAAGGCTTATGAAATTTTTTATAAGAAGTTAGAATATAAGGAGTGAGATAAAGATATATATAAGCTTGCTAAGATTAGAGAAAGGAAGAGTAGAGATTTGAGTAATATTAGATGTATTAAAAGTAAGGATCAATGAGTTTTAGTGACCAACGGGAAAATAAAAGGGAGGTGGAGGGGTTACTTATATCAATTGTTTAATGATAACCAAACAAATGAGCAAAATAGAGATTTTGACCATATAATGAATGATAGGAACTATAGATATTGTCGAAAAATTAGGATTAGCGAGGTTAAAGATGCTCTAAAGAAAATAAAAAGTGGACGAGCCGTAGAACCGGACGATATCCCTATTGAAGTTTGAAAATGTCTTGGAGATATAGACTTAGGATGATTAACTAAATTATTTAATAAGATTATCGAAACGAAAAGAATGCCGGATGAGTAGAGGATTAGTACTTTGATACCGATATATAAGAATAAAGGGAATATACAAAGTTATTCAATTTATCGGGGTATAAAACTCATGAGTCATACTATAAAACTTTGGGAGAGGGTAATTGAGCAAAGACTAAGAAAAGAGACATGTATATCTAAAAATCAATTTGATTTTATGCCTGGGAGGTCAACTATGAAATCTATACATATTTTGAGACGATTGATGAAGAGATATAGAGAGAAGAGAAATAATCTACATATGGTTTTTATCGATTTAGAAAAAGCTTATGATAGAGTAACTAGAGAGGTAATATAGTGGATGTTAAAAAAATATGTATTTAGTATTTATATTGAAGTGATTAAAGATATGTATGATAGAGTAACAACTAGAGTAATAACTAATGAATGAGAGACTAAAATATTTTCTATTACCATAGGTTTACACTAATGGTTAACTTTAAGTCCTTATATTTTTGCATTAGTTATGGACTAACTTACTAAACACATTCAGGATGAAATCTAATGGTGTATGCTATTTGCTAATGATATAATATTAGTTGATGAAACTAGAAGAGACATTATTTTTAAAGTAGAAAGATGAAAACAAACCCAGTCTAAAGGTTTTAGAATTAGTACGTAGTACAAAAACAGAGTATATGGAATGCATTTTTAGTAAAACTAGGAAAGAAAGAGAGCCTATGGTACATATTGATGGCCAAAAAATACCTAAAACTAATCATTTTTACTATTTAGGATCTATCATTAGACATGATGATGAGCTAGAGGATGATGTTGTGCAACGAATTAAATTAGGATGGTTGAAATGGAGGAGTGTTTTGGGAGTCTTATGTGATCGTAGAATACCAATAAAACTAAAGAAAAAATTCTATAGGACGGTTATAAGATCAACTATGTTTTATGGGTCAGAATATTGGGCAATTAAAAAACATGTTCAAAAAATGAGTGTAGCAGAAATGAGAATGTTGCGATGGTCTTGTAGGTATACATTAAAAGATAGGATAAAAAATGAGTGCATCCGTAGTAAATTAGAAGTGGCGCCTATTGAGGATAAAATGAGAGAGAATAGATTAAGATGGTTTGATCATGTACAATGGAGACCCCTTAGTGCACAGATTAGGAAAAGTGATAATATTAGAGTTAATGAGGTTAGGAGATCTAGAGGTCGGCCTAGAATGACTTGGTTAGAAGTAATTAAGAAGGATATGATTAAGACTAACGTAACGGAGGAAATGACCCATAACAGAATGGAATGTTAAAAAAAGATTTATGTAGCCTACCCCAAACATTTGGGATAAAGGCTTGGTGGTGGTGGTTGTTATTGTTTCATGTCTCGGTTACCTCAGAATGATCAAAATGTCTAGAATCTACTTTTTTTGGTCAGTTTCTTCAAAATTCAGTATCATGCTTCCTCTGAATTTTTTCATGTCTTCAAACAATCTTGTAGAACATACTTCGCATTCATTTGTAGTAACTGGTCTAGGCCCATGGTAAACCCATAGGTGACTAACACTAGGATTGTAGTCCTAGTCAGCCTATCAAAAGATAATGTTTCGTAACAATGACCATGATATAGACATGTATAAACAAGAATATCACGGTATATATAGTAGATTTATAGTCCTTTCGCCTGACACTGGAGGAATATCTCTTATATTTGCCCACACAAATGTAACTCAAAATCAATAATAAGGACAAGCCATTGGCAAATCACCTTAATAAGTCCATCAGAAATAATAGGGTCCTCTTTCTTTTTATTCTTTAGATTGTTTTTTCATTCTCTTTGAAGAGAAGAAAATCTGGAACTGTTTAATAATTCATGAAACCAAGCATTATGCTGATTTGTTTTTGTATTTCGTCTGCAGACATTTGAGACCTATTTATATTGTAAACTAACTTTTAAGCTTGATTTGCGTCCATATTTCTTTTGGCAGTATTGTTCTCTTTGTACATTTCTGCATGCATAGTATAAGTTTTACTCTGGTTAACCGTCTGAAATTTTTCTTTTACAGTTCTGAGTGATCCTGCCAAAAGACGAGAATATGACAGGAAAGGAGTTCTTTATGTCCTAGATTATAATACCACGGTTGGTACAAATCTCTTTTGTATGCTATGTTCAATTAACTGTTGCTACATTTCGAGATACGTGATGATACTTTCCAGTTATGAAGTATAAGAACACTCGATCTTTCTTGCTGATTGTGAATGAGGTTAAAGTTGCTTCTAACCTTTACTTTAAGGATGCGTTAGTTCTATGTAGACAAACCAAGAACTATTATCTTATAGCTTTGAACATGCTTGCTTGCATAGACAAAGTACTGCAAGTTATGCATCCAATTATTATTATTATCATTATTATTATTATTATTATTATTATTATTATTTTGTGTTATAATTATGCTTGATATTCTGTAGATGGAGGAAGGAGGATGAATCTGAATCCTGCTTATGATCTCCAGAAGGGAGATTCATCAGTCCTCTTATGTCTTATTTGTTATCTCTATTGTTTGTTTGATTTTTTTTTCTTTTTCTTTTTCTTTTCTTTTTTGTAACTTTTCTTATCATCATTTTCCACTTCCCCCATTTTAGTAGGGATAAAGGAGGATGTTGCATTAGGTATAGCAAAAAACCAATGTGAAAATTGGTTATGATTCCTTAGAATGCTTGGCTCTTAACACACAGATGAAATGACCCTCAAATGAATAAGAGGGGTTTGTAGCTGACCTTGAAGATTTGTGTTTAAGTTTCCTTGTAGTGTCTAATTTCAAAATAGCATGGTAAGAGAACATATTACATTAAGGCGTCGCGTCCACTTCAAAGAATAACACATTAACACCCATGAGTAATTATAACTCACTGTAGAAATTTCTCCAGCATCATTTGACATCCAAGTTTTCAATGGCACGTTGAATATACTCGGAAAAGGAGAGATAGAAGTTTCTTCAGAGTACCATTCATCCCATATTCCCCTTTTTAGTTAAACCTCCAAAGTCTTGAAGCTTAGTTCTTGCTTTAGTTCCTCTTCTTAAAGAAATTCTATGCAAAAACAAAATTAAACTAGCAGGGGATGTTGCAAGGTAATGTTTTGCTGGCGGTTCTCCTTTTGATACATAATGTCTCAGTCCTTTACTGATACTTACTGACACCAGCAATTGAATACCAGGATTACTTGAATCGCTACAAGAGCTTGATATTGACATGCAATGGCCTTGGAAACAGATTTTCAGTATGGTAATGTAGCAGGGTGATTGCCCAGTCCGATGCACTGAAGATCGTAAACTTCTTAATTCTGAGGAGCCATACCATGTAATTCAGTTACTAGTGCCTTTTCTCTTAGATTTGGACCAGTTGAATGTATAGAGGGGTGATGGGATGCTTATCCTTGTACCAGAGCATGCTTTTATGTGGGGACTAATTTGAGAAGCTCTTGAATCCTTTTCTTAGACTCTGCATAGGCACGATGTAATTGTAAGATTGATGTTCCCTTGCCCCTAGCTGATATAGGAGGGGCTTGATTGTTCTGCTCAAGTTGTTAAATTCTTTTTCCTTACTAATGATTTAATGGGGAAAATCGATTAATGCAAATGACCGTTGAAAGCTCCGGGTAAAAACTTCATTGCTGTCTCTTTAACCTCTGATGGCAGAGTTTTGCGGACGGTCTCAACGCTGAGGGACTAGTGTTGAATCCTAAGAAATTATCTGAACTGTTCTCCACAAGTTCAATTTCTCAAGCAGCCGTCATGAGAATCTTTGCTTAGTCCACGCAGACGCTAATTTTTGAATTTCATGTTTAATTTCAGACGCTTATTGTGCATCACTCACATTCGGACGGTGAAACGAATGCAAGCTAATTTTTGAATTTCATGTTTAATTTCAGACGCTTATTGTGCATCGCTCACAATCGGACGGTGAAACGAATGCAACCACTGTGCGCGTGCATGACCTGATGAATCTCTTAGTTAATGTGTGCGTGCACGCTACATGATGAATCTCGAGTTAATGGGGACACCAACTCCTCAT
>BQKN01063709.1:62487-74629 GCA_022839385.1 Asparagus kiusianus
CAAAAACAAAAAAAGCACAAAATGTCTCTAGTGGAATGAAGGACATTTTCCACCTTTCTTTCTAAAACTCCATACCCTCATAATGTTTTTAATATATAGTATAGATAGATATTAAACAGTAACCAAAAGAGTTTGAAAGGTCACCTTGAAGATTAGATACCGATAGCTAAACCAAATTGTGTAGGCGAGACCTACCACTTCCAATGCCTTTGGGACCTGGTTTAAATATAAACCACTTAGCTGTCCACACTAAATGTAAAGAGCGAATGGGGGGGGGGGGCGCCCCCAATGACAAAACCCTCAAAATTGGAACCTACCACAGGAATGGAATCAATGGCGCCAACAACTGCAGATGAGAACCACACAGCAACAAGAGCACCAGTCCCGTAAATGAGGATGGAATAAGCATAATCAGAGTCCAACTGCATCACAAGCATGTTGATTATAATCATATAGAGTTCACAGTTAGGATTCACCTGGACAGAACCTGAACAAAGATCTATAAGATACAAAACATGTCCTAATGAGGGAATAGAGATAATCTCTGCCCAGAGACTGTTTATCACTCAACTATCTTCCGACATTGACAAACATGTCTAATGACCTAGGACAGATGTAAGAGGGCTCAAGGGAAGGCCATTGCCCATCTGTATTCATTTAAATCCCTTGTATGTATCTATATAACTTGATTTTTTTTCTCACCATTCGTGTAGTCATTTGCCCTGACATAGTTTGTATTTCTTCCCTATTTAGATGCTTCTTGCATATTAAGCCCAATTGACCAACCTAAAAGGCTACAACCAGCTGACCATCCAGCAATGTAGGAAATTTTTTTTAAGAAAATGATACATGGATTAAGAAAAAGGATAAGATTAGCCATGTGATAATCTAGAAACTAAGACGAAATCCACCAGAGAAAATTGATATCTCGGGTTATGCTATCAACCTTTCTTTCCATGGACCACCTATAAATGTACGTAATATCCTTCCTCCGAAGGTGATAAAACACGTGCTTGCATGCATGAAAGGGTGGGTGGGTGGGTGGGCGTGTGTGCCACTCTACATACCTCAATAAAAAGGGTATTGTCTAAAAGCATGCACAGAGTTAGGGAAGTACAAGAGAAGGTGGATGATGAGCTCAGGTTCCGTGCAGATAGTTTATCACTCAGATTATACCGTGATGCCATCAACAACAGAATGGAAATTTGGTTTCGCAAAGTGCCTTTCTAGAAGGACATTGCTGAAAATTTGTACAGAGGCTAGTGGATGATTTTATTGAAGCGGAACTAGCATACACAAATGGTGGATGATATAATGAACTGCAGTGAAACTGAATCAACGTACGCTATTTAGCATGATGTCAACACAACTGACAGATTATTGGTACTCAAAGCGCTAATGAAGCATTGAAGGAATCAACGCCCTCAGCTCAAATTGATGACCAGAAGACTATTGACTCCAGTATTACATGGACTGGCTGATGATATTGATTACTACGGTCTCATTCAACTCTGTCACAGAGACAAACGGCATGGTTGTTTGATTCTTAGAAGAACATTAATATATCTAGCCCATTTAAGCATCGAAAAATATTCTTAGAATAATTCCCTGTTAGTTTCAGGAAATACTCTCAAGTAGTACGAGTATAGAAATGCTCTAAGAATGCAAAAATTCCTCATTCATCAAGGTCAAATTTTCTCATCAAATAAAATCCTCATAAAATCTACATCAGGGCTCACAATAGCTTTTCCTTCATTTGCCACCAAAACCCTAATCATCCTAATTTTTACCATCACTGTTCAAACGTGAGGAGCTCTCCGTTACCTTGAGATCGAGATTGTTCAAAAACTCCGCAGGTTCACTCTTCGACGCACCACCAACTCCTACGTCCTCGCCCTTGTTCACCGCCGTGTCATCGGAGCTCCGGTCGAGCTCCGACACGACGGTCGACGTCCTCTCCTCCGACGCCAGAGCTCTCACATCCCTGCGCCCAAATCCTGAAACCAAAAAACAAAATCAACAAATAATCAAGAAGAAGAAGAAGAAGAAAATAAACCTGAAATAAAAAATTTACCTGATTTATAAAGGGAAGCGAGGGTTTTGGGCGATTGCAGACGGAGGAGAGAGGAAATGGGAGTTGAGGGGGTTCGATTGTGGATTGGGCCTGGGAGTCGGCCGTGAAGAGAGCGATGAGAAGAGAAGCAGAGCTCCATCAGAGTCGTGGACTGAAGAAAACGGGGTTTAGGGCTCTGAGGTTTTTCATCTGGTTTTTGTTATTTTTAAGGTGTTTTTTAGCTTCCGGTCCCTAAAACATTCGTGTTTCTCCGGTCGCCCCTTAAATCATTGAAGTTGTTATTAGTCCATCATATCTTATTAATTATTTCAAATTAGCTCCTGGTTACTCCTTTTAGATTGTTAACCCTAGTTCAATTATATTTTTAGCCTCAGTTAGTCTTGTCCTCTTCTCAACTTCTAAGAAAAGAAAAAATGAGTAAAGAAACAAGCGAAGATAGAGGTGTAATTGGGTCTAGAAAACTCAGTTTCGAGGTTTAAATAGACGGATACGTATGTGGAGTACCTTAAACAGAGAGTTACAATTGGAAATTCATAAAATTAAAGAAACGTTCTTCCCAAATCAAATGACAGCTAGCTTCGAAGGCCAGTTTGAAATAATTCATAGAAGTTGAAGGACTAGATGGAAATTTTAACGATTTGAGAGACTAATTCAAAAATATTAAACACGTAATGGACCAATATGGAAGAGGTTTTTGACTATTGGTCCCTTGTACCTTATTTTGTATTTTTAAACCGATCTCCAAATTATTGAAATTGCTATTAGTCCTTCAATTTGTGAAGTTGCCATAACTTAGTCCCCCAGTAAACAATAATATGAATTAGAATGAATATTCTATTAACTTTGACTTATTGACTGGGTTCCAAGTTATAGCCCATACTAGTTTAAAGCTGAAACCTCTCTCAGTGATCTCTTCCCTCTAACCTATTTTCCACGAGTAAAAGAGAAGAAAATCTGTGCGCTTATGGGGATTTTTTTTTTTTTTTTTTTTTTTGGGATGAGCTTGGGGTATGTACGTTGCGTTTTGATTCATTAACCCAACTAAAGTAAAGAAATTGGACACCAGAGATACTCTCGACATAATTTATATGAATCATAAGGGTTTAGTAGCAGATCATAATGATTTGGTGGACTAACTGAAAAATACGAAAGATCGTAAGGAACCATTATCTGAAAAACCATTTTATAATTTATTAAAGGGTTAAAGCTTTGAGAAAAGGGTGTGTAGTCAACTTATAACTAAGACTTATATCATGCTTATGACGAGAAAAAGAAAATAACTGCCAGTGCCAGGGTGGATTTTCTCTGGCACGTGACACGCTCGTGCCACTAAAAACAGATTCTCACACGCGGGAGGAATTGGGTCTATTTATAAGCCTCCCCCCTCCCCGGACAAAGATAAACGAACGATATACAGTCGAACGAAACAAACCGAGAGTGAGAGAGGGGGGAAAAGCGCGGGAAAAAAAGAAATCAAGAAACCCTACACTCCCAAATCTCAGCATCATCAACATCCGCCATGGCAACGGAATCCGATCTCACGGTGATCTCTCGCGAGGACCGCGTGTACCGAGCTAAGCTCGCCGAGTTCGCGGAGCGATACGATGACGTGGTATCCATCATGGAGGAGATGGTCGTCTTCTTCACCGGAGACGAGATCAACGTCGATCTCACCGACGAGGAGCGCAAGCTCATCTCCTTCGCCTACAAGAAGCTGGTGACCACTCGCCGCTCATCGTTGATCTTCCTCTCGAAGAAAGAGGAGGAGGAGGAGGAGAACGAAGAGAAGCTCAAGCTCATCAAAGCGTACAAGGGAGAGATCAAGGCGGAGCTTGAAGGAATCTGCAACAGGATTCTTGCGCTTCTTGATGAATATTTGATACCGATGGTGACGACCAGCGAGTCGAGGGTGTTCTTTTATAAGATGATGGGGGATTATAATCGGTATCTTGCGGAGATCAAGGCTGGAGAAGAAAGAAAAGAGGCTGCGATGAAGACATTGGAGGCTTATGAAGAGGCTCAGGTGAAGAAATTGTAGGGTTCTTGCAATTTATTTTCAGTAATTTACATTGGAATTGTTGAATCCAGGGAAGAATTCAGAGAATTAGGCCGAAGGTCACAATATCATCCAGCTGAATTCGACTGATACTATCGAATTGACTAATAACAGCGAATATAAATGGAGATTTCATACTTGAAGTATAAAATGGCTCAGGCCAAGGAACGTAGGGTTCTTGCATTTTTTTTTTACAGAAAAGATTCAGAGGATTCTGATATAATCCAGCTGAATTCAACTTGGTACTGGTTATAACAATTAATAAGGTTAATATTGGCTAATAACAGTGAACATTGAATGAGATTTCATTCTTGGAGTGCAAAAGTTTACTTGATGATGTTATACAAGGAGAAAAATTGAAATGAATGTATGAGGCTTTTGAATCATTGAAATCATTCAAACATTTCTCTCTTTATTGAAGTTGAAGGACTCTGACTAATGATACTAAGTGATGCTTTTAGGATGTTTCTATTTCTTGTTTTTGATAAATCTAGTCTGATGGTGTATCTACTGTTGTTATTGACCCTACATTGTTTCGCACTGATTTTCTTGACGATATATTACCATTTTCTTATCCGTGTCAGTTTCTTGAAAGTTGTCCATTTAATTTTACTGCAATGCCTTTTTCTTTAAGCTGCGAATCTAGTGAACTAGATATTTCCATTTTGGGATATTTATGTTGCTTTTCTGCGATTAATTTTGATATTTCATTAATAGAAAACTGCATCCTGCCATCTCGGGCCGTCAGATCCAATAAGGCTGGGACTTGCACTCAATTGCTCTGTTTTCCACTATGAAATCTTGAATCAAAAAGAGAAGGGTATTCGCATTGCTCAGCAGGTTTGAATTCATTCTTTTTAATAGAGATGAATCTTGTTTTATTGGTTGCTCAGCTTCTTTTAGTTGTAAATAAGATCTGAATTATGCTAGTTCCAACTAAAATGAAAATGAAGTATTAAGACCCAAGAAGCCAGGATATCAGATAGCTAGCAATTCAAGGGAACCAAACATGCAATTTTATTCATGGTCCACCATTTCACAAATTCTTGTTCTGAAATTGGGTGGTCTACCAGAAGCTTTTGAGATAATATTTACCCGAAGTTCTTGAAATTGGGTGTATTTGGCCAGCACATTCTTCCAATTATGGCATGACTATTTTTTATCCTATACATTGGCTGTAACACTTAAAGGGGTCCAGTTCATAGCTTGCTTCTTGACCAATATAAATTAATAGTCATTATTTGTCCCTTCAAAATATGGATACAAATATTGATAATATTTCCCTATCTGAAAATCTGCATAATACAACATGTCCAGGAAAACTTTCTGCTGCCTGTAAGTTGAAATGTCACTAGTATTATATTATGTAATATGTTGATTAATCATAAGTGGAAACTACTGTTATCAATATATTTTTGCCATCTCAATGAGATTCGTGGTACATATTAAAGGCTGATTTCATTTGTTTTTTTTCTCTCTTGCATTCAAATTTGAATAAAATTACAGTTCATGCCCTCTTCTCATAAAAACCAAAGAAGGCATCTTGATTTGTAAGTGAAATTTTTTTTTATTTCAGCAGTCGACGGGGGGGGGGCGGGGGTTGGATGGGTGGTTTAAAACTTTGATCTATGGCTTATATCCAGGGTTTTTATATGGAAACCATCTTTAAAATAGTGGTGTAATACAGGAACCACATTTATTATTTAATTTATACATGAACCACTTTAAAAGTATATTTTGTTTCAATCAACAATCAAAACTCATTTTCTGTTGACTTTTTTTTTATCAAAATTCCTTAACTATCCCTGTATTTACTGTTGCCCCCCCCCCCTCCCCCTCCCCCTCCCCCTCTTGTAACCATACCCGAAATCTAGAGGTAGAAGAAGAGGGAAATGGGAGAACAAGAGGGAGAGAGAAAGAGAGAGCCCTATATCTAGAGATAGAAGAAGAGGGAGAGGGGAGAACAAGAGGGGGGTGAGGACCCTAAATCTAGAGGTAGGAGAAGAGGGAGGGGGGAAAAAACAAGGAGGGGGGCAATAGTAAAATATGAGTATTAAAGGAATTTTGATAAAAAAAAGTCAACAAGAAATGAGTATTGGTGGTTGATGTTGTGCGCAGCGAAAATTTCGGCAGCACCTCTGGTGCTCAACAAGAGAGTAGATCTCAACTAAATCCTTGTTTCACAAAGAAAACAAGAATCGAAAGCAAAATATCTTAACAAAGTGGGATATCATCTCTTTCTCTCATCAGTTCTAGGACTGACCTATCGAGGGAACCTAAACTCTCTATTACAAATCACAGCACAAACAATCAATTTTAACGTGATTCGGCAAATTGCCTACGTCCACGGGTCAATGAGGGGAGGAGATCTACTATTAGAGAGAAAGAGAATACAAATAGGTTTACAATCACACAACTCTCATAATTTAAACCCTCAAATAAGTCTCAAATCTCTTACAAAGGGGATACCAAAAACCCTCTCAAAAGTCATACAAAAGACTGCACAGAAATCTTTCGCCGCTGCTATTTTTCAGCCTCTGCTCTTGCACGCAGCCGAACTCTCTCCCACTTTTGCACACCGACCTAGGTCATGCTAAAAAGAGATATACATAGTGGTTGTACTTGGCTTTGTCCAGGAAACAAAAGGTTGCCTCCAGCTCTTCACGCGGTTTTCCTTTGCAACATGGGCCCCACTTGCTTTATCTCCTCACGCGCCACTCGAAACCCGCTGAACTCCCCACTTACCTTATCCAATAATTCTCCACATCGGTGAAGTTTTTCAAAACTGAGCCGACACCAACCAAACCAAATGTCTCACTTATTGCGTCCAGTACGAAGTGAAACAATTCACAACAACGGACTCAATCCACAACAAGTCGAGAACCCAAATGAGAATACAAACAAACTCCAAACATCGGTATCTACTCATCAAATCGGCTGCATCATAAAGACTACCTATGTATCCTCTTGCCCAAGGAATCAAGCCTTCACATAGTTCACCCAATGCCTGCGAACGACCTCAATCCAATAGAAGAGTTCGCAACCCTTCTCCAACGTCACCAACAAATCTACGGCTGATAGATCTCCTAATGGCCCCGAAGTGAAACAACCAAACACCTCATCCTGAGGTGAACCAATGGTCATATCCAAACTACGTCTACCAGTTGCACTCGAATCAAACAACTCATTATCTACATCCAAATCTAAATGATCCCCAAACTGTGTCACCTCAGCTAGAATCCCAAACGATGCAGTATGATCTGCAGTATGTGGAGTAATCTCTACCCAATATGAAGTAACATCACTCTCTAACTGCTGTGATACCTCTATGATCTGTCCAAAACTCTCTACCTGCTGAGAGTCAATAGGCTCCATCATCGAAGCCTCATCCAATGTGACATTACCAGACCAAATATCTAATTGAGTTTTACCTCCAATCATAGCAGTTGATAACTCTTTAATAGGATGACCCAAATATGTCAAAGCCTCAGTCCATAAATTCTTCTGCAGACCATTGCTTGACAACAAACACTGATCCTCCTCTAGCAAGGTACGGTTCTCCAAATTTATCACCCTATCTAGTTATCCTAAGATTTCCTTTCTAACGAAATGTCTCAAAATACCGTGAGTTCGGTTCCAATACAGAAACAGGTCCATCTTGTACCTCCCACTAAAATCAGAATGAAGTATCTTCACCTTTTTGTTTATCACACACTTTTTCAATCTATTGGAGACTACTAGGACTTTATCCAAAGAGGATTTGGTTGCAGCACAAATACGCCTAGAACAGCCACCAACAAAGAAAACCAAACATCTATTTCCTCCTAATGATGCCTCTTTGGGAGGCCCCCAAACATCTACGTGAACCCCATCTGAAAGACCCTCCGTACGGTGAATAGAGGTGTCAAACTTCACCTTGGTCTTTTTGCTCACACCAAAGTGTTCACTGGATTTCAAATTACAGGTCGTTGCACTCATCTCCAAATCAATACTGGAATGATAAAGCCCCAAATGCCGCAGTCTAGACGAATCAACAGAAGTCGTCAGCTCTCCACCTGTCACTGTATCTCTAATCAAATAGTACAGTTATTCCTCTTGACGTCCTTCATCACAATCAAAGAGTCTTCCATGATCTCGAGAACCATGTCCTCAACACGAACCTTCAGACCCTCTCCAACCAAAACTCCAATTGAGATCAAGTTCTTCCTCAAAGAATGAACAAATCTCACATTATATAACTCCCTAACAGTCTCGTCAAATATCTTGATACGAATTCTTCCTATCCTAAGGATCTGGCATGCACGGTTGTCTCCTATGTACACCACACCACTATCCAGTTTCTCAAAACTGAAGAACCATTTTCTTCTAGGACACACATGATAGGTCGTATCACTATCTAACATTCACTCGGATTCCTCCAAATGGCTACCTGTAGAACTGATAGAAAGTGAATAAAAAAAAGTATCAGAAATATTATCATCCGATATAACGATGTTTGTTTCTGATGATGGTTGCTTTCCTTTTCCCTTTTGTTTATTTGTCATCCATTCGTCAAGCTTTAGACAATCTTTCTTCTAATAATCAGTCTCCTTGCACTAAGCACACTGATCTTTTCTAACTATAGGATGCCCTACTCTAGACTGTGACCTCTAATTCTTTCGGTTTGGATTCTTCCCTCTTGCGATCAATGTCTCCGCTACTGGTTCAATTGAAGCCTCTTTATCCTTCTTTCGAAACTGATAGTTCACAAGTGTAGTGATGACCTCACTATACGAAAAGGACGTCTTCTCATTAATTAGGGTAAGAACAAATGTCTCGTATTCCTCATCAGACAAGGAACTCAACAACAATAACGTCTTGTCCTCATCTTTAATCATAACATTCACATTTGCCAAATCCGTAAGAAGTTTCGTGTAATGGTTTATATGATCACTAATGGAGGTTTCTTTCTTCAATTGGAAGCGATAAAGCTTCCTCTTCAAATGCAAGCGATTTTTCACACTCTTGGTCAAATACTTGGTCTCAAGGATCTCCCAAATCTTCTTTACAGAAGTCTCATTCATCACATCATACTTTAGATCTTGTGTTAAACAAGACCTAATTACACCACATGTCATCCGATTCATCTTCTTCCAAACATTCTCTTTAATATCATCTGGCTTGTCATCCAACTCCAAAGTATCCACCAAATTTTATGCTTTCAGTGTATCCAAAACTTTGCATCGCCAAAGTCCAAAGTTGTTTGTGCCATTAAACTTCTCCGCATCTATTTTCGTTGAGTGGATATTCAAACTTTAAATAATCTTCATATCAAAAGCACCACCCTCAACACCTTCTTTCTTGGCCATATTCCTCAACACACCAACAATCAATGCGGAACAAACTGAAGAATAGATCTAAACTTGAGAAAGATAGAGTATTTACCAAAAGGATCACACCTTTAACTCTAATTAAAACCCTAGACGAGCTTCCAAAGCGATCTACTCTTTCAAATTGCCCAAGCGTAGTCCGAGCTCTGATACCACTTGTTGTGCGCAGCGAAAATTTCGACAGCACCTTTGGTGCTCGACAAGAGAGCAGATCTCAACTAAATCCCTGTTTTACAAAGAAAACAAGAACTAAAAACAAAATATCTCAACAAAGTGGGATATCAGCTCTTCCTCTCATCAGTTTTAGGACTGACCTATCGAGGAAACATAAACTCTCTATTACAAATCACAGCACAAGCAATCAACTTTAACATGGTTCGGCAAATTGCTTACGTCCACGGGGCAATGAGGGGGGAGATTTACTATTAGAGAGAAAGAGAATATAAATAGGTTTACAATCACACAACTCTCACAAATTAAACCCTTAAATAACTCTCAAATCTCTCACAAAGGGGATACCAAAAACCCTCTCAAAAGCTGTACAAAAGACTGCACAGAAATCTTTCGCCGCTGCTATTTTTCAGCCTCTGCTCTTGCACGCAGCCGAACTCTCTCCCACTTTTGCACACCGACCTAGGTCACGCGGAAAAGAGATATATATATAGTGGATGTACTTGGCTTTGTCCAGGAAACAAAAGGTTGCCTCTAACTCTTCACGCGGTTTTCCTTTGCAACGTGGGCCCCGCTTGCTTTATCTCCTCACACGCCACTCGAAACCCGCTGGACTCCCCACTTGCCTTATCCAACAGTACGTTGATTGAAACGAAATATACTTTTAAGGTGGTTTCTCTATAAATTAAACAATAAATGTGGTTTCTGTATTACACCCCTATTTTAAAGGTGGTTTCCACGTAAAAACCCATATATTCACAAATCTAAGATACTACAATCATGTTCTCTCTGTTTTCACATTGGCTTATATCATACTAGAAAGACAAATGCGACTACTGGAAGCTGTCATGTTCTTACTTTTCTTAGTTCAGGAGGTTTAAAGATTGCTGCTGTTATGCATGTACTCTTCATAATAAATTGGGTAGGTTTAGATTTGGCATCATCAGCTAATAGATTAAGCCTTAAAATCTTGCATCCAACTGCATAGTTAAATCTGCTCAGCCTAGATCAATTTGAAGGATGGCAATCTCCCTGGATGTTCGTGCTCGTGTTGGAAAAATGGAATTAGAACCTAATACCAAGTAAGCTTTGGTTGGAAGAGGGAGGTTTGTTGGAAGGTATGAGAGGGAACTTTTGGTCTATATAGGCTTAAAGTAATGGAATATGTCAACTTGCCTTCAGAAGGAAAGTCTAGAATAGGTTATTAATAGCATAGCATTTCACACAAGTGTCTCACAATATACTTTCTAATCCCCTGAACCAATTCTATTACATATTGACTTATGATATTCAGAATAGATCAACTTCTTGGCCTAAAGCAATGCATAATTTAGTTTTTTTAGTAGGCTACTCTGCTGATGGTACCAAATAATGAGGGACCAGAGTTCCTGCTCAATGTCCCTTGGAGAGAAGTGCTCCTTTGACATTTTAGCCTCTCATGTTGAGGGTCTTGCTGAAGGACTGATGCGTCATAGAGAGTACATTTATTGCTGAGGGGTCAATTCAGAAGGTTTCGAGTAAATATATTTTTCTTGGTATATTTATGGAAAGCACAATGCTTTCTGGATCTTGAGCAGTGTTTTATGTTGATGACATACTTGTACAAAATAGGTAATTGGGCAAAAGGTGTTTAGCTTAAGGTTTGTGTGCTATCTTTTCAAGCACAATGCTTTCTGGATCTTGAGCAGTGTTTTATGTTGATGACATACTTATACAAAATAGGTAATTGGGCAAAAGGTGTTTAGCTTAAGGTTTGTGTGCTATCTTTTCTGCATATTTAATTGGAGAACAAGGGATCAGTTCCAAAGAACTAGCTTTATTGGATGCAAATATGGTCTAAAATCTAGTTCTTAGTTTGGCAAAACTTGAGTCATATTTGAACTAGTTTTTTTTAGTTCAAATTCTAGCCTAACTAGTTTACTTTTGGACCAATCCCTACACGGATCAACTCTAGATTAGTTAAGCAAAAAATATTCTGAAATCGATCTTATTTTGGAGTTGCTAACCACAGCCTAAACAGATATTTCCACCTAGGCACCACCAAGTCATAAACATTAGCTATCTGTCTTTCATTTGTTTCTTACTTCCTTGCTATACCCTAAATGGCTTAAAGTAGTGGAAGTATGTTTTTTAAAGTACTGATGTATAATCATATACCCTGTTATATTATTAGATCTTGTAGGTAACAAAATTGAATTTACCTTGTCCTTTATTGGATAATCAACTGATCATTGATCATGGAAATGGCATGCATACAAATATTTCTGCATTTGTCACTCTTTTATACTAAGTCAGAGGCCTGTATAAGATTTAACATCCTTTTCCCTGGCATTTCTGAATAATACACGTTGCAATTCAACTCTATAAAAGCTTGACCTAGCAAAGCAAGGGTAAATCTCATAACTACAAAGAACTACGCATTATGTGTTGTGCCTCGAGAAACCAAACCAATCGCTGAAAAAGATAAAGAAC
>BQKN01063709.1:94267-139448 GCA_022839385.1 Asparagus kiusianus
ATATATATATATATATATATATATATATATATATATATATATATATATATGTTTGGCTATATTACTGACTCTTACTGGGTTTGGCTTAAAAGTAGACTTCAAATTAACCAAAGAGAATGTAGGTGTAAATTTTGATCTCCCGAAACAGGGATTTCGTTTGTATTTATAAGAATAGTTTATTACAAACTAATGAATCGAAATTACAACAGAAACGGAGGGAAGGCCCTCCTTGTTTAACGTGGGGACTTTGGTAGTTATAGGACGCCTCGCTCAGTTCTCGCACTGAGTCTGCTTCCCTTGAACGATTCGACCGAGGTTGCTGGTGAGCTTCAATACGCAGTAGAAGCTCGTGTTAGTCGAGTTTGAGTTTCCGAGTTCGATGGCGATCAGGGTCCGAAGCTAAGAGAGGATGCTACAGTGCAAAGGTCATGCAAAGAGCTTGTCGTCAACTCCGTCTGTAATTGAGAGCCGTGGTTCATCTAACTGATTTAATCAATTAACTATGAGCCAACCGAACTGTTGAACCGCTGACTTGCTTCCCCCTTCCCTTCCGTGGCCGGAAGAAGTTCTTAAATAGAGGAGAGATGGCGTGGCCACTCCTTGAATCATGGGATATGATCATATACTGTTGGGAGACACCATTCTCCTCACCTGTACCGTGAGCGGCCACTTGAGGGGCTCGGAGCACTGTACTTTTCCCCTTCACGTTGCGGGAAATGGGAAGGCCCATCCCTGTACGTGGTATAGCGGCTGCCAAGTACTCTGGCGAGTTCGGCGAGCTTACCGTTGGTAGGCGAGTTCAGCTCTTGACTCGTACAAGCGAAGTGAGCTTCATGTAGGCGGACTTGGCGACTGCATGGTTTTGACCAACCCCTCGTACTGTGAGCGGCTACTTGATAGGCTTGGAGTACTGTGCTCCTTCCCTTCACGTCGCGGGGAAATGGGAAGGCCCATCCCTGTACGTGGTATAGCGGCTATCAAGTACTCTGACGAGTTTGGCGAGCTTACCGTTGGTAGGCGAGTTCAGCTCTTGACTCGTGTAGGCGAGTCAAGTCTGCAGGCGAGTCTGTGGTCACCCGATGTAGGCGAATTTGGTGGTCGCGTGGCCTTGGCTCGTGTAAGAGAGCCAAACCCTTGAGTGAGTTCAATTTCTAAGTTGTGCGGGCGGCTTGAATATGCAGGCAGAATTCGCGTGTTGTCTGCAAAGGTAATTTTTACCTTCTACAGAGAATCCGACGAAAAAGGCTGGATTGGGAACAATACATGTTCGTTTTGTAATAGTCATGGAAACCGACTGCCATTTGTTCTTCTGACTGCTCATATGCTAAAGATGTCTGGTCTCTCTTCCTTCTCTACTTCCCCATAGTGTCATGGCCGCAAGACTTTAGTTCTCTTGTTGCCTCGGATGGGAGTTGAGCAGATAAACAAGATGTTAAGGCCGCCACCTATAAGCTAGCTAGCATCTAACGTGGCATGTTTTGTATTACTTTGGACGTACATGTGGTTCTATTAATAGAAAAAGCTGAGCAGGTTAACAAGATGGCTCGAGATCGAACTCGGTCTGATGAGCATGTAGGATCTAATATTTGAGATCTAAATCTTAAAGCCATGATAATTCAAAGAGATTTAACAAGAATCAAAAGGTGCGGAAGCATATACCTGAATCCATTGAGGAAAACCTGATTAGGGTTTGATGATCTTCTAATCTTAGGGTTTCTCTCCTTAAGATCTCTTTAGATGGGGATAAGAGAATGAGAGGGGCTAACCCAGATTAGGGACCATAACCCCATATATATAGGTATTGTACATTTATAATTTGGCCCCTCATCAAATTACAATTACAACCTGATATCTGCACATATAACCCCATGATTTATTTAAATACCCATTAATCCAAATTAATTAATCACTTTAGTGGGTTATCCTGAAAGATAGCAATACACACAGATTAATCATATGTACTCACAAATAGATTTAATTAGATTTAAATCCAACAATCTCCCACTTGGGCACCATATGACTCCTTAAGATGTGTATAACCTTATGAGCTCAAAATTGCTATCACTGAAAAGGTATTTCCGATGAATCTCGTCCATTGACTATATTAATATAGGATCAAAGCGGCATTCGTCATATTTATTGTGGCTCGACCCATCAATGGTCACATATACTAATACGATCAAACGACATAGATCAATCATGGATGTACAACATGAAAATTACATACAATGTGATCAGTACATGTTTATTTTCAACTTGTCCTACTTTAGTGAGATCAAAACCAAACATAATGTAACAGAGTGTTCTAACTGAATACTTTATTCTGATCAGACAATACAACCAAACACAAAACACCAAAAATTACAAACTCCCACTAAATCATGATATCCTCTAATATCACCACACCCATATGAGCGGTGTGCTCATGAAAGACCTTGGGTGGAAATCCCGTAGTAAGAGAATCTGCTATCATGGAGTTTGTCCCAATGTGCTCTATGGATATCTGTCCACTCTGTACCATTTCTTTCACAACCAGGAACTTAATGTCAATATGTTTTAACTTAGTTGAGCTCCTGTTATTATTAAAATACATTACTACAGATTTATTGTCATAATATAACATTAGTGGTCTTCCATATTTTCCAAAATAGGCAGTCCAGTGACAAAATTTCGTAACCATATTCCCTGATTTGATGCCTCATAGCAAGATACAAACTCTGCTGCCATAGTGGAGGAAGTTATGAGTGTCTGTTTAACACTTTTTCATGATATAGCTCCTCCTGCTAACATATAAATATAGCCTGATGTAGACTTTTTGCTATCTTGACATCCAGCAGAATCAGAATCAGAGTACCCAATGACCTCCAGATATTCTGATTTTCTGTATGTGAGCATATAATCTTTTGTTTTCTAAAGATACCTCATAACCCTTTTGATTGCTATCCAATGATCCATACCAGGGTTGCTTAAGTATCTGCCTAATATCCTAACAATGTACGCAATATCCGGACGCGTACATACCTAAGCATACATTAGACTCCCTACAGCCGAAGCATAAGGAATCTTCTGAATTTTCTGAATTTCAAGGTTGCCTTTAGGGCACCGATTGAGACTAAACTTATCTCCTTTAGCCACAGGGGTGTCTCCTTGTCTGCAATATTGCATGCCAAACCTTTTAAGTACATTATCGATATAGCTCTTTTGTGATAATCTAAGTATACCTCGAGAGCGATCTCAATGTATCTGGATTCCTAATATAAAAGAGGTGTCCCCAAGATCTTTCATCTTAAAATTCTTTGATAGAAATCTCTTGGTTTCGTACAATATGCCTATATCATTAGTGGCAATCAATATATCATCGACATACAGAACCAGAAAAATATGCTTACTCCCACTGAACTTGTGATATACACAGTCATCAACAATGTTCATCTCAAAACCGAACGAGATAATTATTTGTTGAAACTTATAATACTATTGACGAGGAGCTTGCTTGAGTCCATAGATGAATTTCTATAATTTGCAAACCATATTCTTTGGGTCTCTTGACACAAAGTTTTCTGGTTACACCATATAAATCATCTCATCAATGTAGCCATTGAGAAATGCAGTCTTAACATCCATCTGATGTAACTCAAGATCATAATGACCAACAAGTGTCATGATTGTTCCGAAAGAGTCTTTCGATGAAACCGGAGAGAAAGTCTTTGTATAATCAATGCCTTTCTTTTGAGTAAAGCCTTTAGCTACAAGACGTGTCTTATACCTCTCCACATTACCATTTGCATCTCGCTTGGTTTTAAAAATCCATTTACAACCAATTGGTTTTGCACCTTCTGGCAATAGAACAAGTTCCCAAACCTTATTGTCTTGCATAGACTTGTACTCTTCATTCATAGCATCAATCTACTATTGAGAGTTAGAACTTTTCATGGCCCGAGAGAAGTTGATTGGATCATCTTCCAACATTCTATTACTTTCCTCATGTTCTTGGAGAAATATAATATAATCATCCGAAATAGCATTTCTTCTTTCTCTCGTGGATCTTCTTAATGGCACTGGTTCTTGAGGTTGTTGAGTTTGTTCTTCTGGAATAGGGAGTTGTTCAACATTGTCATCTTGAGGTTCTGGATTTACTTCTTGAGCAACAACAGCAGGTATATAAACCTGAATATTGTCAAGAGTAACTGTATGAATTGGATCTGAAGCTAATTTCTCCTCAAAAGCAATGTCTCTAACCTTATTTCTCCCCCAAACTCAACATCCTCAACGAATGTTGTTGTTCCCGTCTCAAAAATATTCCTAAATGTGGGATCATAAAACTTATAGCCCCTAGAGCGTTCAAAATACCCAATAAAGTAGCTACTAACTGTTTTGGAGTCCCTTTTTTTCATTTGGCCTATAAGGCCTTGCCTCAGCTGTACATCCCTAAATATGTAAGTGTTTTAAACTGGGCTTTCGACCAGTCCAAAGCTCATAAGGTGTTTTATCAACTGCTTTACTTGGTACTCTATTCAGAATATAGGCTGCTTTCTTAAGTGCTTCTCCCCAGAGTGACTCTGGTAAAGAAGAATGAGAGATCATACTTCTTACCATATCTTTAAGAGTCCTGTTTCGTCTTTCAGCTACACCATTCATGGTAGGTGGACCACGATCAGATCTAACGATTTTAATTCTTTTGTTGAGTTGATTCTCAACTTCAGCTTTATTGGCTTTGAACATGTCTAGAGACTCAGATTTTTCATGAATGAGATATAGGTACCAATAACGTGAGTAATCGTCTATGAATGATATAAAATATTATTGACCATTCCAAGATGTCGTAGGGAATGGCCCATAAATATCTGTATGTATTAACTCTAAGACGTCTGAAGATCTTTTGGCACCTATTCTCTTTAATTTTGGTCTGTTTTCCCTTGATACATTCAACACATACGTCGAAGTCCGAAAAATCAAGGGAATCCAAAATGCCATCAGACAAGATGCTCAACTCTATCTTTTGAGATATGACCCAAGCGCTTATGCCATAATGTCACCGAATTCTCCTTATTTAATTTACGCTTAGTACCACGTGATTCCATGTGTAATGATACATTATAAGAAGCAATTGTATCAAGCAAGTATAGGTTGTCATAAATACTCAAGTAACCGGTTCTCACAACATTTGAATTAAAAGATAAACTGAATTGACTGTTTCCGAATGAACAATGATAACCTAATTTATCCAATACAGAAACAGAATCCAAATTACGTCTAAAAGACGGTACTACAAAAATATCTTTTAAGTCCAAATAAAAACCAGTTCCTAATATCAACCTAAAATGCCCAATTGTTTCCACATCTACCGATTGACCATCGTCCACAAAGATGTGTCTTTCAATATCACTTGGCTTTCGGTAGCTCAGGCAACCCTGTATAGAAACACTTATGTGAGTAGTAGCACCGGAGTCTAACCACCAAGTGTTTCTAGGTATTGAAGCTAAATTAACCTCAGAACAGACCAAAGTAAGGAACGTACCCTTATTAGCACGTCAGACGTGATATTTGGTACAATCATTCTTTACGTGTCCAGGCTTGTTACAGAAGAAACAACCCTGATTATCCTTATGTTGTTTCTTCTGAACTGGACCCTTAGTAGCTTCATTATCATTCTTTCTTTTCTTGCCCTTATCCTTAGAGGCATAAGTCAAATGAGCACTTTCTGTCTTATCTTGCTTCAACCTGTCTTTTTCTTACACACAGTATGAAACGAGCTCATTTAGAGTCCATTTCTCCTTTTGGCAGTTATAACTGACCTTGAACTGACTGAACTGTGCAGGAAGAGACAATAAAACTAGATGCACCAATAACTCATCACAAAGATCGAGTTTAAGTGCCTTAAGTTTTGAAGCAATATGAGACATTTTCATAATGTACTCCCTGATATTTCCTTTGCCCTTATACTTCATTGAAATCAAGCGAGCTAAAAGCGTGCTTGTTTCTACCTTATCGTTTTTCACAAAATGTTTCTCAATTTCGACAAGGAAATCTTTGGCCTTAGTAATCCCTTCGGATTCTATGCCCTTGAAGGCTTCCGAAATGCCACGCTTAATGATCATAAGACTCATGCGATTTGAACGCTCCCACTTCTCATACTCATTCTTTGCATCAGGAGTGCTATCCGCATTGAGAGGTTGAGGTTGTTCAGTTCTTAATACAAGGTCTAGATCCATGCAGCCAAGAACAATTAATATGTTCTCTTTCCAAACCTTAAAAATTGTCCCATTTAGCATGGGAATTGAGTTGATGTTAGCAGAAATTATTGCAGCAGATGCATTAGTTGAAAAACAAAAAATTCTCACATTAATAACCATAATTAGTAATCAATAAAATTTAAATAATGACAAATCTCAACCAAGATATCCGGTACAACATTAATATCAAGTCTTTGGACAGTAATATTAATTACAAGTTATATCTTGTTGCAACAATCAAACACTGATAATAACACATGTCAAATAATAAAACTATCTTTGGATCGATTCACTATCCACATGTAAACCTTATAATTGTCACATGTTTATCATCACAGATGTGTATGCAGTCTAAATAAATATTAACCTTCCTTTGGGCCGATTAGATATTTATACGAAAACATACACACAAACATCTGGCATCCCTTGTTCGCGGGAAAAATCGTTACTTTCTTCATCGATTCCATTGCTATCTTTAAATAATCGTTTATCGGTTACAAAGATCCGGTCTTTTTATAAGATCCGGTTACAACGAAATCAAATAAAAAAAGAAATAAAAATTACAACTTTTCTCCTTGTTTGTCGAACAAATCACAAGCTCCTGTTTTACGGTCACTCGCTTGCGTGGGTTCTTTGCCTGCGCCGGGGTTTATCCGTGGACCACCGCGCGATCTAGATCCGGTCAGATCTACGCAGTACGACGGGTATTATTTCACGAAGGAAATAATAGCCGGGGGGGATTAGTTCACCAAGGAAATAATCGCCCGAATCTCGGGATCAAAGACCAAGCTTTGATCCGGAGTATGCCTGCGTAGATCTGAGATCCGATCTGAGATCCGGTTCCTCTCGAACTCTTGCCTTATTTGGCGTTGACGATCACCGAGCACCGGATCTGGATGAGCAAGTCCTCAAAGTCCCAAAGATTCAATCTTTTTTAGATCTGAGCCTTGAATCCAGCAGAGCTTCGCCTCCAAAATTTCCAACCCCTCAAACAATGAACCACCTCTTCTATTTATAGGCAACCAGATCTGTGCCTTAGCACAGATCTGGGCCGGCCACCTTGAGGTGGCTCGGCCTTGGCCGAGCCACCAAGAGGTGGCTCGGTTTCGGCCGAGCCTCTCTTGGTGTTGGTTTCGCCGTTTTCAGTTTTTCGGTTCTGTGGTTGATTTGTTCGGACTTGATTCGTTTGACCTGATTTGACAGTAAATCCGGTTCCTGATTTGGCAGTAAATCCACTTTTGAATTTGAGTCCAAAACTGATCTTAAATCGATCGTGATTAATTCAAGTCCGCTCTTGGTTGGATGACTCGTTGATTCTTCAACCGTTAGCTTGATTCCGCATGCGAGTGGATTTATTCCGTTGTTTGCGTGCGGTTCGTTAGCCTTGTAGCCTCGTTAATCCGCTTCGTCGCGTATCACTTGGCTTCGGTGTTGTGGACTAACGATCGTGTTTGGATACGTTGCCCGATGGTTCGTTTGTCGAATCGACATCGTCGAGCTGTGTTAAGGGACCTATAGGCAGTTTTATACGCCTACAGATACCCCTTCCAAAGTATTTCAGCCTCGTTCTTTTATAGAAGAGTCTGAAATACTTTGGATATGATTGTCCCATCCTTCAATCGGTTATGACGGGATATTTAGAATGGCTTCTATTCTTGATTCCTTCAGTCCTCCAGGCTATTCGGTGCTTTGTCGAATGTCTGTAAAGGTTCCAGTGCTGCATTTATTGTCTGACCATCTGTCAGAATTTTGAACTTGAAGTCGATTCTCGATTTAGCTCGAGTTTGCTGACCATCGATTGTCGGTGTTGAATCTTCATTTGCAACACATTGTCCGGCGTTTGAGCCTCATTGTGACGTGTTGTCAGGCGTCCAAGCTTCATTGCGACGCGTTGTCCGGCGTCCGACATAGTTTATACTCGTACGTCTTCTGGAGTATACACAGTTTAAGCTCTTAAGGAATTGGAGCGTGGCAGATATTCGAGTCATGAGACCAATCTATGGAATTGATGCGTCAATGACTCGTATTTATAGAATTTTTGGCAAATTCTCAGCCATCAACGGGTTTGATAAGCCTTTACCGACTACCGTTTGAGTCGGGCTAGCATGCGGATTGTTTAAGTCCGTTCCGCATGTGACGTTAAGCTAAAAGAGTTAACCCTTTTAGTGCTACGATATTGAATACGTAGACTTCGTCTTTCTCCTGTGAAAAGACTAAACAGCAACGTGTATGAGACGTTGACTTAGGATTTTTGGCAAATCCTCAGCCTTCAACGGATTTGACATGCTCTTACCGACTACCGTTTGAATCGGGCTTACATGCGGATTGTTTTAATCCGTTCCGCATGTGACGTTGTGCTAAAGGAATGAACTCCTTTAGACTTTGTGCTATGATGTTGAATACATAGACTTTACCATTTGTTACGGGAATAGGCTACCCGACGGCGCGTGTTAGGCGTTAACTTTAGGATTTTTGGCTAACCCCCAGCCTTCAACGGATTTGATTAGCCTTTATCGACTACCGTTTGAGTCGGGCTAGCATGCGGATTGTCTAAATCCATTCCGCATGTAACGTTGTGCTAACGGAATGAACTCCCTTAGACTCTTTGCTACGACTTTGAATACGTAGACTTCGCCATTGTTACAGGAATAGGCTACCCGACAACGTGTATTAGACGCTGACTTATCCTTACTTAGGTTTCAGGATAAGATACCCCAGAATCGAACTCTGGTGTCTTTTTCTGCGGAGAAAGACTAAACCGGCGGCGCGTGTTAGGCGTCGGCATATCCTTTCTTAGGGTTCAGGATAAAATTCCCCATGCGTGTAAAACGTGGATTTTGGTGTTATTAATAACAACCCACCATAATGTTGAATATGTGGGCGAGTGTTCGTTTTAACGGTTAAGAACTAACCGGCGGCGCGTGTTAGGCGCAGACTTATCCCTGCTTAGGATTCGGGATAAACTTCCTAGGATGAATCCTAAATTCTTAGAAAAGGATTGGTGTGGGAAGAAAGAATTTTATATTCTATTCTCCGAACAAGGAAGGAAGAATTTTATATTCTATTCCTTGATTCTGGAAAGGAAGAATTTTATATTCTATTTCCAGTGTAAGAAAGAAACTAGGAGTGTGATCTCCACTCCGAGAATCCGGAAAGTCTAAATAAGCTTACCTTTTATAGGATCGGTTATCTAGATGAGTTTTTCATTTATCGAAATAAAATTTTAACTTTGGTTATAACCATGAAGAGGTTTAACCAAAGAGAAAAGAGGGGAGCTCTTTCGTTTATCGAAAAGAGGCTCTAAATTGAATGTGGACCTCTTGTTCATGAAAAGAATCAAGAGAAGAATTCATTGGTGATTTGAACCAGAAAGACATTTTTGGTAGACTCACTGTCAATTGAAATTGATAAGTGAGGGATTTTGGTGGTAAGAAATAATTTTGGGTTATCCTCTAGAATATTAAGTGTAATATTCTTCGAGGAACTTCCCGATAAATGGGTTATCCTGAATGTACTAGGGATAGTACTTTTTCAAGAACTTCCTATTTATTGGCATTAATTGCCTGACGCCCTCTAGAGAAATTAGGCGATAAGCGCCATTCGAGTAGACTGTGTCTATCACGAACGGCTCTTCCCATTTGGGTTCAAATTTACATTTCTTCTTGGAGTTGAGGATTATCGGTCGGCGAGCAGCGATGACCAGATCTCCTTCCTTGAAGCTTCTCTGTCGGACTCTTTTGTTAAAAGCCCTAGATATTCTGGCTTGATAAAACTCAATGTGTTGTTGAGCTTCCAAGCGCCTTTCATCCAACATTTCGAGTTCTTCGAGACGTTTCTGATGTTGCTCTTCCGTCGTCATCTCCGTTGCGAGAGCAATCCGAAGGGATGGGATTTGGATTTCCAATGGTAGCACAGCTTCACATCCGTATACCAACGAATACGGGGTGGCTCCTGTAGGTGTGCGTACAGTGGTACGATAAGCCCAGAGTGCTTCGCCAAGTTTATCGTCTCAATCTCGTTTATTGGTCTTCACGAGCTTTGACAGGATCTTAATGATCATCTTGTTAAAAGCCTCAGCTAATCCGTTCGTAGCGGGATAATAAGCTGTTGACGAAACATCTTGAATTTTGAACTTGTCACAAAACCTGACGAAAGCGTTGCTTATGAACTACGGACCGTTGTCATGAATGATCCGTCTTGGCACGCCATGTCGGTATATGACATGATGCTTGATGAAATTGATGACGTTGTTCGTCTTCACTTCTTTAAGCGGAATCGCTTCAGCCCACTTTGAAAAGTAATCCGTGATTGCGAGAATAAATCGATCACCTTTGACTGAAGGGGGAAAAATAGGACCGACAATGTCCATACCCTACGTCTCGAATGGCCAAGACGTGGTTGACGTGTGTAACCGTTCCGCTTGTTGGATTGTTCGCGGGAAAAATCGTTGCTTTCTTCATCGATTCCATTGCTATCTTTAAATAATCGTTTATCGGTTACAAAGATCCGATCTTTTTATAAGATCCGGTTATAACAAAATCAAATAAAAAAAGAAATAAAAATTACAACTTTTCTCCTTGTTTGTCGAACAAATCATGATCTCCTGTTTTGCGGTCACTCGCTTGTGTGGGTTCTTTGCCTGCGCCGGGATTTATCCGTGGACCACCGCGCGATCTAGATCCGGTCGGATCTACGCAGTACGACGGGTATTATTTCACCAAGGAAATAATAGCCGGGGGGATTAATTCACCAAGGAAATAATCGCCCGATTCTCGGGATCAAAGACCAAGCTTTGATCCGGAGTATGCCTGCGTAGATCTGAGATCCGATCTGAGATCCGGTTCCTCTCGAACTCTTGCCTTATTTGGCGTTGACGATCGCCGAGCACCGGATCTGGATGAGCAAGTCTTCAAAGTCCCAAAGCTTCAATCTTTTTTAGATCTGAGCCTTGAATCCAGCAGAGCTTCGCCTCTCCAAAATTTCCAACCCCTCAAACAATGAACCACCTCTTCTATTTATAGGCAACCAGATCTGTGCCTTGGCACAGATCTGGGCCGGCCACCTCAAGGTGGCTCGGCTTTGGCCGAGCCACCAAGAGGTGGCTCGGTTTCGGCCGAGCCTCTCTTGGTGTTGGTTTCGCCGTTTTTAGTTTTTCGGTTCTGTGGTTGATTTGTTCGGACTTGATTCGTTTGACCTGATTTGGCAGTAAATCCGGTTCCTGATTTGGCAGTAAATCCACTTTTGAATTTGAGTCCGAAACTGATCTTAAATCGATCGTGATTCGTTCGAGTCCGCTCTTGGTTGGATGACTCGTTGATTCTTCAACCGTTAGCTTGATTCCGCACGCGAGTGGATTTATTCCGTTGTTTGCGTGCGGTTCGTTAGCCTTGTAGCCTCGTTAATCCGCTTCGTCGCGTATCACTTGGTTTCGGTGTTGTGGACTAACGATCGTGTTTGGATACGTTGCCCGATGGTTCGTTTGTCGAATCGACGTCGTCGAGCTGTGTTAAGGGACCTATAGGCAGTTTTATACGCCTACATCTCTCATGAACAATCTACACAAGAGAGGTTACTTTGGCAACATCTTGTTTCAATTAGTCATTTGGAATAAGATACAACTTAATATCTTAGCGTCATATTATTTGAATAATTGATTGACTACCAAAATTAATTCAAATTAAACAACTTTAATTTGAATTAGAAAAATTTTCCATAGCTTAATCAGGACTCATAAATTAATTGAATAATTGAATAAATTAAGTATACCAAAGTGGACTTATAATTTAATATGAAAAACCGAGGCTTAACCATAGTGAACACGAAGTTCTCTTGACTTCAAACGCGAGGTTCGTTTTTATTGAGTACAAGACTCACCTAAGAACGAACGCGAGATTCGTTTAAAAAATGAACGTGATGTTCAACTTGAGAACGAACACAAGATTCGTTTTGAAAATGAACGGGAAGTACGGCCTGAGAATGAACACGATGTTCAACTTGAGAACGAACGTTAGGTTCGACCTGAGAATGAACGTGATGTTCAACTTGAGAACGAATGCGAGGTTCGTTTGGATTGAGCACAGGGCTCGCTTGAGGATGAACGCGGAGTTTGACTTGAGAACAAACGCGAGGTTCGACTTGAATTGAGCGCGAGGCTCACCTGAGAACGAACGCGAAGTTCGACTTGAATTAAGCACGAGGCTCACCTTAGAACGAACGCAAAGTTCGTTTGAATTGAGCGCGAGGCTCACCTTAGAACGAACGCGAAGTTCGTTTGAATTGAGCGCGAGGCTCACATTAGAACGAACGCAAAGTTCGTTTGAAGCTTTCAAGCCTCGCCAAAAAATTGAGGTAACCACCTCCTTGATTCCCGCACGATTTCACACACGAACCCTTAGGGTTTTATTCTGAAACCACCGTTGCCATTGCTCCTGCACCCAAGGTCGAAATCCTACGGTTTCCTAACGCCGTCGTAGGTGTCGAAGTCGAAAGCGAGACCGCCAGCGATACTTCGCCGGTGAGGAGCACAGGACCGACGACCAAACAAAATAGATCAAAAAATTCCTCGATTTTATTTCAAAACCAGATCCAGAATGGAAAGATAACTTCTTGATCCAGATCCCAAAAAAATCGAAGGAAAACCCAACAAAAATTTAAAAAATGTACTGTTCACGAAAATTTTTACTATTCATCTAAACAGTAACAAATAAAAAACGTTACTGTTCATCCGTGAACAGCTCTTAAAAAAACACAAATTAAGATCAAAGAACCCTAATTTTAATCTTAATATCTTAGAACAAATCATGGTGGCTCTGATACCACTTGTAGGATCTAATATTTGAGATCTAAATCTTAAATCCATGATTAATTCAAAGAGATTTAACAAGAATCAAAAGGTTCGGAAGCATATACCTGAATCCATTGAGAAAAACCTGATTAGGGTTTGATGATTTTCTAATTTTAGGGTTTCTCTCCTTAAGATCTCTTTAGATGGGGATAAGAGAATAAGAGTGGCTAACCCTAGATTAGGGACCATAACCCCATATATAGGTGTTGTACATTTGTAATTTGGCCCCTCATCAGATTACAATTACAACCTAGTATCTGTACATATAACCCCGTGATTTATTTAATACCCATTAAGCCAAATTAATTGATCACTTTAGTGGGTTATCCTAAAAGATAGCAATACACACAGATTAATCATATGTGCCACAAATAGATTTAATTAGATTTAAATCCAACAGAACATGGTGCACGACGCTGACAACGACGAAGTGGGTGACAACTCCCAGCCAGATGCATGAACTCCCATCTATCTATCGGGTCTTCTTTCTGTTTTATTCCTTAAATCTGTTGTGATATACTTGTATGGTTGTCTTTTTTGGGTTCCACTGGTGTAGTACAGCGCAAAACGATTTATAGTTATGTTGGTTTTTTTTTATTTTTTTTTATTTTTATTTTTTTTTTTGGGGGGGGGTGCTGAAGGTTGTTCAATATTTCCCGAGCTTTAGGTAACGATTAGGTCCTCTCCCAATTCTCATGTCTTTTATAGTTTCGCCTCTTCACTACCCCAACCCTCTTTGACTCGCGGTTGATTAACAGCTTTTAAATACGATATAAATAGGGCACCTCGCCCTGTTTTCACTTAAAAAAAAAGATGATAATATTTTGGTGCACCATTAGTATGATGAACTAGGATTGGTTATTAATATTTAATTAGCACAATCTCTATGATTTGTTTCGTAAAAATTTAATGAATAAACATTCAATTATTCTCTTGTTGCAATTAATCTGTGGATTTAATTATTCTTCATTGCAAGTTGGCTTCTCTACTGTCTAACAAGAAAAATTCATTGGGGACCCCAAATCATGGGACCCAAGGGGGGACAGGTGAGGTGTCAACCCCTAGGTGCATGATCTACTGTTTATGAATAGTAGATCATGCACCCAAGGGTTGACACATCACCTGTCCCCTTGGGTCCCATTCTTGGGTCCCATGATTTGGGGTCCGTGTAGAACAACTTGTCTAACAATAACTAGCAGTTTTAATTTTTTTCCCCTCTTTAATAAATACGCTTGATCAACTCCCACCCACTCTATTTCAACTTGTCTGACTAGGTAAAAGGAGAAAAGCAAGCGTCACAGAAATTGATGAGAGATGTATAGTGGACGACCCAGTTAAATGAGTTCAGGGCTTGCAAATTGGGAGATATAGTATTAAAATAGAAATGGTTAAATAATAATAATAATAAAGAAGAAGAACAGACGACGAAGATGAAGAAGAAAAGTTGAAGCTAAAATAAGCTTTAATGGAGCGAGTTTGGACCCATATGTCGCTCTTATCAGAGTGAAACTGGGACTTAAACATTAAAATGTACTTATAAAGGAATTAGTACTTTCATAGGAATATTTAATTTTAATTAAACAAAGCAAGTACATTGAAAAGGTTTTGAATCCATCCATTACAGATAGATCATGAAGAATCCATCCCAGGTGAACATTAGGGAATACATCCACTATTATTTCATGAACAAATATTATTTGTAACGAGTAAAAATTGAAAATGAAGTGTATAGTAATAGTTTTATTTTTCAACTTAATAATAATATGTGATTTCAACTTAATAATAATCCTCACAGATTATTATCTATAAATAGATAACACACCAAGAACAACCTTATGTTAAAAGGATAGATAGGTGATCCTACATGTTTGTTGTGTGGACTGCATTTAGAATCGAGTGAATATCTTTTCTTTTCATGTCCTCTAGCAAAACAGGTTTGGAGACATTTCAAAGATTACTATCTCCCCTTCCAATGGCCTATACCTCTTGATGAGCTTCTGCAAACTTTTTAGAGACTATACAAAACTAAAGGAAACTTATGACGTACTATATTCTCCTCAGTATGCTGGAGTTTGTGGATTACAAGAAACAAATTTCTCTTTAATCAAATAAACTTCTCTCATACTTCTATCATTAACTTTGCTATCTCTAGATTATATGACTGGGCAGGATCTGGAAGTGGATCAGCTGCACAAAAGATATATATCAGCGAGGTTGGAAGACAATCCAATTACCAGGAGCAGTGGATGATGAGGCTGTTGACATATTAGAAGAGAAGTTTTTTGGGTCTTATATATACAACTGCATTTTAATTTACATCTTTCTGTAAACTTCCTTTTGTTGTTGGATAATAGAAAATCTAGTTTCTGTTTACTATATGTATAGCTGGCTTTGCTTCTTCCTTATATCTATGCCTACGATGAATGACGATGAGACCCACTCTTCAGCTTCATAGATCTTTGGAAGAAGAAGGTTATGCATCCCTAGTATAAAGAAACTTTATTTTCTATTTTCTAACATTTGGATACAGTTCATATCCATGATTTTGTAATTAGATACTTTGTACTCTTTTGGTTTTTAATGAACGGGGTGTTGGGATTTTGTCTTTGATTCTTTGTGTAACTTCATGAGAATTAGATATGGTTAGAGTTCTATCATGATTAGGAGTTTGGGTTCTATCATGATTAGGAGTTTGGGTTTTATCATGATTAGGAATTTGAATCCTATTCTAATTAGGAAGTTAGGCCAGAGATAGGGTTTTGGTTTCCCTATATATGTTCTTCTATTGGTGGAGGAAAAACCATGAAGAAAAGTAGAGATGTAGTAGATGAGAGAGAGAGAGGGTTTCATAGTCTTTATCCGTACAAAAGATTACAAGGAGTGTGCTTTGGAGAGAATATAAGAGTTGATTATGTACGTGAGGTTGAGAGATTGAGAGACGAGAGTTGAGTGGTTCCTCTTGTAGTTCTCCCTGATACATAGTGAATTTCTCGTATTGTTACCCCGTGGACGTAGATCGAAGTTGGTCGACCGAACCACGTAAATCTCGGTGTTCTTTTTTCTTGATTGTGGTTGTTCTATCTTATTGATTGGGGTTGGCTTCCGAGTTGTGTATATCGTGGTAGGTGGGGATACTGAAATTCCCCAACACGGGGATTATCCCTTGTTTTTCTCTCTCTCAAAAAAAAAAAAAAAATCTTCACAGAGTAGTATTCAGATTCAATTAAAAACATCTCCAATAAAACAGAAGGTTATTACAAAATAAGTTAATTTCTAATAAGTATGATTAATTTTAAATTTGAAAAGTGTAAGATTAAGTAACATGTGCTATGACTACGGGGAATGAGAAGCATGCGGGCACGTGCGTATTTTAATCAGGGTCGTCCTCGAACTATGACACCGGATAACGAGGCGGGGTCAAGAGCACGTAAATGCGTGTCAGACTTGACAGAAGTTGCATGACTTGACAGAAGTTGCATTAAGTGGCGAGTCAATCCTCAAGAGTATGGGTGAAAATGGAGCGGATATAGTTCAGATATGACACTTATCATATACGTATCCACTTTCTAAAAATATATATGGATACGGATACGGATAAGAATGCTCTTCAGTAAAAAAACATAACTATATTCATACTAAAATGGAAACAGATACGGTTTGGATATTATAGAAACGGATTGGATATGACAACGAACATGAAACATATATGATTTGGATAATTGGATATGACAAAAAATACATATGATGGCAGTGTTTCCCTACAAAATAACTTTAAGTGGCAATATCTTTTTTTAAAGCGAAAATAGGGCAAGACACCCTATCAAAATTATATTATTACCTGTAAGAAGGAAAAACATAAATGTTGATATCGCACTGTGATTTCAATGGAAATCGACTAATGAAAAGAGGGACGGATTAATGTTGTCACTCGTCACTAAGAGCCATTTCAAAAGAAAGCACCCTATGAAATCAACAAACTATACATGTGTAAACAAAAGTATGAAGATGTTGACAACCCAAAAGCAGAGTACAAAACAACTAGTTTGTACAAAATTAAAAACAACTACGATAGCCAAAATCTCAAGGATCCTCTAGTGCTTAATTATTGTCTTCACTCGAAGAAAAAAGCCCTGAAATTCCCTTCTCTTTGATAATCTCCTTCAGCTTCGCCCCCTTCTTGTTAGCAGAGAGACCTGTCCTAGAAAATGAGAAAGTGAGCCACATGTGATGCCATTTTTCTTACATGAGGAACTTCTCTAGCAAAAATCAAATTATTTCTGGCCCACCAAATACACTAGCAAAATAGTCGGAAAATATATACTATAAATTTTTTGAACCTTAAGGTCAATGTTTGTGTCAGTACATGAAACAAAACACTATCTAATGTATGCAGGCAAAGTAAGGTGGCCCAATCTAGAAAAAGAAAGCAGTTCCGGACCTGTTTGGCAAAATTACAGTTCAAAAAGATGTGATCATGGTTTTTCGGAGCTACAAATGGAATAGAGAGGATCTTCTGTCCAGCCTTTTCTGCTGAGGTGGTCTTTAGTAGTCAGTTTATACATAGAAAGAAGCCAAAAGAAGATTTTGACTTTGCTAGGCAGGACATTATTCCACATGAGAGAATGATATAAACTATAGATACCACCATTATTGAGAGTATTATGAAGAGATCTCTCTATCCTAATGAGATAATTGAATTGGCATAATCATAAATATAACAAAATGTGTAGAACATTTCTTGTTAAAGCTGTCAAATAGACCCGAGTCTTATGACGTGTATAATCATTTACTTGTGAAACATTCAACACAGACCTAACAGGAAATGACATACTCTGCTACAAAGTGACCACCATGCCGTCATCTAATTTCAAACTTACCATTGCCACCCTTAAAGTTATTGCACAAACTTTCCATAAAACCAAATTTCTTCCTTTTAAATATAGACTTAATATGCAAATTTCATCGCACAAAGCTAGGAAGCTCAATATGCAGTTTCCATGGCAAAGAGAGTTTCCACCACAATCAAAATTCTACAGAAACGTTGAGAAAAAATTTGACTATAATAACCGTGACAAATTATCTGTTACCATGTAACACTTTGTTTTACGATTTTTCTAGTTCCGAAACAGTTTAAAAAAGTAAAAAATTATTATTTCAAGCAAATTTACATTATCCAGACTTACACAAAATAAAAAATAGTAAAACATAAATTATGTATGGAGCCTCAAGGGAGTTCATGGTTTAAACGACGGAGTCATACATCTATGTGCAACGAAAGGAAGATAGTGTGAAAATTTAACCATACTCCTCACAACTTTGTATCGGCACATTGATGCACATACATTTCTCCAACCACTAATTTGGAGGAAATGGTGACATTTATGGCCTCATATATAAAAACATATACATCCAAACCCCGTGGTGTTAGATCTGAATATCTGAGATCTAATCCACAAAACCATAATTAATTCAAAGAGAATAAACAACAACAATGAGAGCGGAAGCTTATACCTGAATCCATTGTTTGGATTTGCACGGATCTGAATTAGGGTTTGATCTTCTAATCTTGAGGGTCTCTCCTTTAGAATCTCTTTAGATGAGGATTAAGAGAATGGAGAATGTAACCCTAGATTAGGGACCATAACCCCTTATTTATAGTTATTGTACTTTTATAATTTGGCCCCTCATCAAATTATAATTACAACCTGATATCCGCACATTTAGCCCATGACATGTTTAAATACCCATTGACCCAATTACCTGATTGATCACTTTATGCGTGTCAACTGAAAGATAACAACACACACTGATATAACATATGTGCCCACAAATAGATTTAATTAGATTTAAATCCCCTCCCACTTGGGCACCATATGTTTCCTTAAAGTTTGTATAACCTTATAAGCTCAAAAAATTGCTATCATAGATAAGGGTATTTCCGAACAATCTCGTCCATTGACAATATCAATATAGGATCAAAGCGGCCTTCGTCATATTTATCGTGAGTCAACCCATCAATGGTCACATATACCAATATAATCAAACGACATAGATCAATCATGGATGTGCAACATAAAAATTACATGCAATGTGATCAGTACATGTCTATTTTCAACTGGTCCTACTTTAAACTTTAGTGAGGTCAACCTCAACATTATGCACCAGAGTGTATGAACTAAAAACTTTATTCTGATCAGACAATACAATCTAACATAAAGCACCACAATTACAAACTCCCACTAAATCATGATATCCTCAAATAATACCACACCCATATGAGTAGTATGCTCATCATGAAAGACCTTAGGTGTTAATCCTTTAGTAAGAGGATCAACTATCATGTAGTTTGTCCCAATGTGTTCTATGGATATCTGTCCATTCTGTACCCTTTCTTTCACAACTAGGAACTTAATATCAATATGTTTTGACTTAGTTGAGCTCCTGTTGTTATTAGAATACATTACCGTAGATTTATTGTTACAATATAACCTTAGTGGTATTTCCACATTTTCTAGAATGCGCAGTCCCGTGATAAAATTTCGCAGTCATATTCCCTGATTGGATGCCTCATAGCAAGCAACAAATTCTGCTGCCATAGTGGAGGATGCTACGAGTGTCTGGTTAACATTTTTTCATGATATAGATCCTCCTGCTAACATATAAATGTAGCCTGATGTAGACTTTCTGCTATCTTGGCATCCAGCAAAATCAGAGTCCGAATACCCAATGATCTCTAACTGTTCTGATTTTTTATATATGAGCATATAATCTTTTATTTTCTGAAGATAACTCATAACCCTTTTGACTGCTATCCAATGATCCATACTAGGGTTGCTTAAGTATCTGCCTAACATCCTAACAATGTACGTAATATCCAGACCCGTACATACATGAGCATACATTAGACTTCCTACAGCCGAAGCATAAGGAATCTTCTGCATTTACTGAATTTCAAGGTTGTCTTTAGGACACTGATTGAGACTGAACTTGTCTCCTTTAGCAACAGGGGTGTCTTCTGGTCTGTAGTTTTGCATGCCAAACCTTTTAAGTACTTTATCGATATAGCTTTTTTGTGATAATCCAAGTATACCTCAAGAACGATCTCGATGTATCTGGATTCCTAATATAAAAGAGGCGTCTCTAAGATCTTTCATCTTAAAATTCTTTGATGGAAATCTTTTGATTTCGTGCAACATGCCTATATCATTAGTGGCAAGCAATGTGTCATCAACATACAGAACCAAAAAAATAAACTTACTCCCACTAAACTTGTGATATACACAGTCATCAACAATATTCATCTCAAAACCGAACGAGATAATTATTTGTTGAAACTTGTAATACCATTGACGAGGAGCTTACTTGAGTCCATAGATGAATTTTCTTAATTTGCAAACCATATTCTTTGGGTCTCCTGACACAAAGTTTTCTGGTTGCACTATATAAATCATGTCATCAATATCGCCATTGAGAAATACAGTCTTAACATCCATCTGATGTAACTCAAGATCATAATGAGCAATAAGTGCCATGATTGTTCTGAAGGAGTCTTTTGATAAAATCGAAGAGAAAGTCTCTGTATAATCAATGCCTCCTTTTTGAGTAAAGTCTTTAGCTACAAGACGTGCCTTATACCTCTTCACATTACTGTTTGTATCCTGCTTGGTTTTAAAAATCCATTTATAACCAATTGGTTTTGCACCTTCTGGCAATTGGACAAGTTCCCAAACCTTATTGTCTTGCATAGACTTGTACTTTTCATTCATGGCATCAATTCACTATTGAGAGTTAGAACTTTTCATGGCTTGAGAGAAGTTGATTGGATCATCTTCCAACATTCTATTACTTTCCTCATGTTCTTGGAGAAATACAATATAATTATCCAAAATAGCATTTCTCCTTTCTCTCGTGGATCTCCTTAATGGCACTGGTTCTTGAGGTTGTTGAGTTTGTTCTTCTGGAATAAAGAGTTGTTCAACATTGTCATCTTGAGGTTTCGGATTTACTTCTTGAGCAACAACAGGTATAGGAACCTGAATATTATCAAAAGTAACTGTATGGATTGGGTCTAAAGCCAATTCCTCCTCAAAAGCAATGTCTCTAACCTTATTTCTCCCCTAAACTCAACATCCTCAAAGAATGTTGTTGTTCCCGTCTCAAAAATATTCCTGAGTGTGGGATCATAAAACTTATAGCCTCTAGAGCGTTCAGAATACTCAATAAAGTAGCTGCTAACTGTTTTGGAATCCAATTTTTCATTTGTCTATAAGGCCTTGCCTCAGCTGGATATCCCCAAATATGTAAATGCTTTAAACTGGGCTTTTGATCAGTCCAAAGCTCATAAGGTGTTTTAGCAACTGCTTTACTTGGTACTCTATTAAGAATGTAAGCTGCTGTCTTTAGTACTTCTCTCCAGAGTGACTCTGGTAAAGAAGAATGAGCAATCATACTTCTTACCATATCCTTAAGAGTCCTGTTTTGTCTTTCAGATACACCATTCATGTTAGGTGAACCCGACATGGTGTACTGTGGGATGATACCGCATTCCTCTAGGTATCTAGCAAATGGTCCTAAACGTTATTCGCCTGAACCATCATATCTATTGTAGTACTCATCACCACGATCAGATCTAACGATTTTAATTCTTTTGTTGAGTTAATTCTCAACTTCATCTTTATAGGCTTTGAACATGTCCAGAGACTCAGATTTCTCATGAATGAGATATATGTACCAATAACATGAGTAATCGTCTATGAATGATATAAAATATTATTAACCATTCTAAGATGCCGTAGGGAATGACCCACAAATATCTGTATGTATCAATTCTAAGACGTCTTAAGATTTTTTGGCACCTAATCTCTTAATTTTGGTCTGTTTTCCCTTGATACATTCAACACATACGTCGAAGTCCGAAAAATCAAGGGAATCCAAAATGCCATCAGACACAAGACGCTCAACTCTACCTTTTGAGATATGACCCAGCGCTTATGCCATAATGTCGCCAAATTCTCCTTATTTAATTTACGCTTAGTACCATGTGATTCCACGTACGAGGATTCATTATAAGAAGCAATTGTATCAAGCAAATATAAAAAATACCCTAGTACCCCATCAAGTCCTAAATACTCAAGTAACCGGTTCTCATAACATTTGAATTAAAAGATAAACTGAATTGACTATTTCTGAATGAACAATGATAACCTAATTTGTCCAATACAGAAACAGAAACCAAATTCCGTCTAAAAGACGGTACTACAAAAGTATCTTTTAAGTCCAAATAAGAACCAGTTCCTAATAGCAACCTAAAATGCCCAATTGCTTCCACATCTAGCGATTGACCGCCGCCCACAAAGATGTGTCTTTCAATATCACTTGGCTTTCGGTAGCTCAGGAAACCCTGCATAGAAACACTTATGTGAGTATAGCACCAGAGTCTAACCACCAAGTGTTTCTAGGTACTGAAGCTAAATTAACCTCAGAACAGACCAAAGTAAGGAACGTACCCTTATTAGCACGTCAGGCTTGATATTTGGTACAATCTTTCTTTACGTGTCCAGGCTTGTTACAGAAGAAACAACCCTGATTATCCTTATGTTGTTTCTTCTGAACTGGACCCTTAGCAGCTTCATTATCATTCTTTCTTTTCTTGCTCTTATCCTTAGAGGCATAAGCCAAGTGAGCACTTTCTGTCTTATCTTGCTTCAACCTGTCTTCTTCTCGCACACAGTATGAAATAAGCTCATTTAGAGTCTATTTCTCCTTTTGGCAGTTATAATTGACCTTGAACTGACTGAACTGTGTAGGAAGAGATAACAAAACCAGATGTATCAATAACTCATCACAAAGATTAAGTTTAAGCGCCTTAAGTTTCGAAGCAATATGAAACATTTCCATAATGTACTCCTTGATATTTCCTTTGCCCTTATACTTCATTGAAATCAAGTGAGCTAAAAGCGTGCTTATTTTTACCTTATTATTTTTCGCAAAACGCTTCTCAATTTCTGCAAGGAAATCTTTGGCCTTAGTAATCCCTTCGGATTCTATGCCCCTGAAGGCTTCCGGAACGCCTCGCTTAATGATCATTAGACTCATGCGATTTGAACGCTCCCACTTCTCATACTCCTTCTTAACATCAGGAGTGCTATCCGTATTGAGAGGTTGGGGTTGCTCAGTTCTTAATGCAAGGTCTAGATCCATGCAGCCAAGAACAATTTATTTGTTCTCTTTCCAAACCTTAAAATTTGTCCCATTGAGCATGGGAATTGAGTTGATATTAACAGAAACTATTGCAACAGATACATTAGCTGAAATAAATAAAAGATACTCACATTATTAATCGTAATCAATAAAATTCAAATAATGATAAATCTCATTTCAAGATATCTCGCACAACATTAATATCAAGTCTTTGGACAGTAATATTAACTTGTAAGTGATACCTTGTTGTAATGATCAAACATTGATAATAACTCATGTCAAATAATAAAACTATCTTTGAATCGATTCATTATTCATATGTAAACCTTATAATTATCACACGTTTATCATCGCAGATGTGTATGCAGTCTAAATAAATATTAACCTTCATTTGGGCCGATTAAATATTTACACGAAAGCATACACACAAACATCTCACATTCCTCATGAACAATCTACACAAAAGATGTTACTTTGGCAACTTCTTATTTCAATTAAACAATTAGAGTGAGAGACAACCTTAATACCTTAGTGTCATAATATTTAAATTAAATAATTGATTAACTACCAAATTAAATTTAAATTAAATTAATTTAATTTAAATTTTCATAGCTTAAATAGGGCCTCATTACTTAATTAGTTAAATTAAGCATACTATAATTAGTCCCAAAACCAAATAGAGTTAAGTGGGCTGTGCCCTAACTCAAATTGTCTGCAGCCTTCTTCTTTTACCAGATGGAAAAGAAGAACAGTAGAATGAATGCAAGGTTCGTTTGAGAACAAATGCGGGGTTCGTTTGAAGTGAGCAAGAGACTTGCCTGAGGATGAACGCGGGGTTCGACTTGAGAATGAATGCGAGGTTCGACTTGAGAACGAACGCGAGGTTTGACTCGAGAACGAACGCAGGGTTCGTTTGAAGCTTTCAAGCCTCGCCAAAAAATTGAGGTAACCACCTCCTTAATTTCAGCACGTTTTCACGTGTATGAACCCCTTGAGGTTTTAATCTGAAACCACCACCGTCATTGCTCCCGCACCCAAAGGTTGAAACCTTAGGGTTTCCTGATGCCACCATCACCGTCGGAGTCGAGAGCGAGGCCGCCAGCGACACTTCGCAAGCGAGGAGCACGGGGATCGACGACCAAACAAAAATAGATCCAAAAAATTCCTCGATTTTATTTAAAAACCGGATCTAGAATCGGAAAAACAAAAGATGACTTCTTGACCTAGATCCCAAAAAAATCGAAGAAAAAATCCAAAAAAAAATTTAAAACTTTACTGTTCACGGAACTTTATTGTTCATCCGTGAACAGTTCTGAGAAAAACCAGAGATTTAAGATCAAAAAACCCAATTTTCAAACTTAAACCCCTAAGAATTAATCACGGGTGGCTCTGATACCACTTGTTAGATCTGAATATCTGAGATCTAATCCATAAAACTATGATTAATTCAAAGAGAATAAACAACAACAATGAGAGCGGAAGCTTATACCTGAATCCATTGTTTGGATTTGCACGGATTTGAATTAGGGTTTGATCTTCTAATCTTGAGGGTCTCTCCTTTACAATCTCTTTAGATGGGGATCAAGAGAATAGAGAATGTAACCCTAGATTAGAGACCATAACCCCTTATTTATAGTTGTTGTACTTTTATAATTTGGCCCATCATCAAATTATAATTACAACCTGGTATCCGCACATTTAGCCCATGAAATATTTAAATACTATTGACCCAATTACCTGATTGATCACTTTATGCGTGTCAACTGAAAGATAGCAACACACACTGATATAATATATGTGCCCACAAATAGATTTAATTAGATTTAAATCCAACACGTGGTAGTTGCAAATTAAGACATTTCTCTAGGAGCATTAATAAGCAGTTCATGCTGCTTTAAGAAGAGCAAGCAAGAGAGTTAAATATGATGTATACAAATTTCTGATTGACATCCTAAGTATTAAAAGCGAGAGGGAAATGAATAAAAGAGTCAACGTACGCAATCTTGTATGATAAATTTCAATGATATACTTAGGGCTGTCCAAAATACCCGCCGGCCCGGGCCTGGCCCGGTCCGGCCCGGAAATTCGGGCCCGGGTCCAGGTTACCCCAGCGGCGCCCGGCCCGGGCCCGGGCCGGCGCCTGGTCACATTCCGGGCCGGGCAGCCCGGGCCCGCAGCCCCGGCCCGCAGCAACGATCACCAGTGGTGACCGTTGCCTGAAAAATCCGTGGCCAAAACGGTCGGGCCGGGCCGGGCCCGGCCACAACGGCCAAAAACGGCCGTTTGACCGTTTTACCCCCAAAAATGGTAAAAAAACGGCTATTTTGTGAGGTTATTTTGGTCATTTTCCTAGGGTGCTGGTTCTATAAATAGAGGGGGGTTTCATTTGTTTTCTTCACACCAAAAACTCATCTCTTCTCTCTTATACTCTTATACTCTCTCTTATACTCTTATACTATCTTATTTATACTTTCTAATCCTTTCATCAAATGACTTCCGGATCTGATTATGAAGAGCAAAACCTATCTCCCGATCCTGAAATGAGTCCTCCTACTATGAGTCCTCCTACTGGGTCTACTCCTACCGAAGTTAATCCCGAATCCGGTGGCGACGAATCTGCACCAAGAGCTCCTAAAAGGCCAAGATCCGATGTGTGAAATTTTTACGAGAAGATCGACGTCACCAAGGATGAACACGGTAGGATCCTCACCCAGAAGGCTAAGTGTGCATTGTGCGGCAAGATTTTTCAAGCTCATCATAAGAGCGGCACCAACCACCTCAAACGCCATTTAGATAAACACAACAAAGGCCAGACTCCTCAAGGTGATATCCGACAATCTATGATTTCTCAATCCTCCTCTTCTGGTAATCTCGGTAGCTGGAACTATGACGCTGTCAGAGCCAGGAAATGCGTAATCAGGTTTATCATTCTTAAAAACCTTCCTTTTAAATTAGTAGAAGATGATGAATTTGAAGATATGTTTAGATATGGTTTTTATCCTGCATTTAAAAAATTTTCTCGTCAAACCTGTCAACGTGATATTTTAAAATATTATCAGCAGGAACAAGAAAAAATAATTTCTTATTTTAAAAATTTAAACTGTAAACTTTCTTTAACTTCTGATATTTGGACATCTAGAGCACAAACTGGATATTTATGTATCACAGCACACTGGATTGATGAAAATTGAGAAATGTTTAAAAGAGTTGTTTCTTTTATTGTAATAGAAGAGTCACATACTGGTGCTAATGTTGCAAATTTAATAATTGAAGAACTTATGAAATTAGAAATTTCAGAAAGAATATTTTCTCTTTCACTAGATAATGCAAGTAATAACAATGTAGCTGTTGATTTTATTAGATCAACTTTATCATTGCTATGTCATGGTGATCTTTTTCATATTAGGTGCATCTGTCATATTTTAAATTTAATTGTTCAAAGTGCATTTACTGAAATTAAACCCATGATAGAAAAGGTTAGAACAGTTGCTTACATGCATAGTGCTTCTGAACAAAGACTTAAAAGATGGAAACAATTTTGTAAAAGAAAAAAATGTAAAGCCTAGACTAATTCCAAAAGATGTTGACCATAGGTGGAATTCCACATATGCAATGTTAAGTGTAGCAATAGAATATGAAGACATTATAACTGATTTTATAAACTATTATGCTTCTAGTTCTAGTTCTGGTAGCACTTATAGAATAACTGAAGATGAATGGATAATTATATGTAATTTAAATAAAATGTTATAAGTTTTTTATGATGCTATAATGTTATTATCTAGCTGTTATTATCCAACCATTACTTTAGCTGCTTTACAAATTTTAAATATTCAAAAAAATTTTGGGAAATATCGTATGGATAATACTTTTGGACCTATGATTTTTAAAATGGAGAGCAAATTTAATAAGTACTTTAGGCCTATTCCTCATATTTTTGGTTTGGGGGTTCTTATTGATCCATGCTTGAAGGATATTGGCCTTCGAAGTTTGTTACAATCTTTGTATGGTAATCAGATTATAGACTTAGATGATGGAATCACCATTACTGCTACTACTCATCATTTAGCTATTAGAAGTTATTTTCAAACCTTATATGATGAGTATGCAGCTAGACATGGTGTAACTACACAACAGTCTACAGCTTCGGTTTCTTCGAGCTCATCCCGAGCCCGAGGTAAAAGTGTAAGTTTTGATAGGTATGCAATGGTAGCTGAGCTAACTGGTGGATCTGGACTTGGATCGTCATCATCGGAGGTTTCTGAAATAGATGAATATTTTTCTGCTTCTTTAGTTAGATGTCAAGGAAATGCTTTAGATATTTTGTAATGGTGGAAAGTATATGGATCAGTTTCATATCCTATACTTTCCACCATGGTTCGTGACTTACTAACAGTGCATGTTTCGACGGTAGCTTCGGAATCCGCCTTCAGCACAGCAGGTCGTTTGATCGATGATCATAGGACATGCTTAGATCCGTATACTGTACAAGCGGTGATGTGCTTACAGGATTGGTGGAGGTACGAGAAGCGAACGCAAGGCATCGATCGGATGGCTGGAACTAAAGATAAATTTGAAGAATTGGGACTAGCAGATAGATATAAAGAATAGATTGTAGTTTTTATATCTTAGCTTAAAATTTGTAAAGAATTATTTTGGAAATAATTACAAATGATAGTGATATAGGTGAGTAGGTGCCAACCTAGTTGGGATTTACTTATCTATTGTGATGCGATTAATTCCAAAATAAATTTGTACTTGTAATTTGTAAATGATTTATTAATTATTAATAAAGAATTTGTTTTTATCATTTTTTATTTGTAATTTATGTCATTTTAAGTAATTAATAAAATTATTGTTTTTATTATTTTTCTTGTTTTTTTTATAATTTAAAATTTAAATAAAATTGAAAAATTTTGGAAAAAATTTTAAAAAAATAAAAAAATGAAAAACACCCGGGCTAGCCCGGAACCCGGCCCGGTCGGGCCCGGGCCCAGCCCGGGGTACCCGGGATCCGGGTCCGGGCCCCGGTTTTGCCCGGCCCGGGCCCGGATTTCAGGGCCGGGTCAGATCGGGCCGGCCCGGATGGACAGGCCTAGATATACTACAGAAAATTAGCTACGTACGGCCCGAAAGTGGAGAGATTTGAAAGCCACTGTGCTCACATTTACTGGTGTCTCTGACCCAACTCGTTCGATATACTAACAACCAAATAAACATACACATAATATGTTAATAAGCCTTGCTCAAGATTTATGACTCCATGAAAGAATGCATAGTGGACCACTCAAGAAAATCATTTTAAAAGGAACATTGCAACATAAATAAAAAAACTTTCTGTTTGCAAAATTTTAACCTAACTTAAAAGCCACAGCAAGTAAGATATACATACATACAATAAACTGAAAAGCCACATAGTTTAGTATGTAGCTCTTTAAGCAAGCAAGATGCAAATAAATAACGCCACATAATTTGTTATCTAAATATTCGAGTAGTACACATTTGCGTGTCATATGAAGTTCTTGAAAAGCAAAAAAAAAAAACTAAAAGATGAGACTAATTGATGCAAGAGAAATATCAAATCTCATCATTTGAGTCGTCGACCTCCACAATGTCACCTACAAGAAACTAAAAGAACTAATTGCCATGTTAACTTGAGAAAAATAATTTTTTTTAAAATCATATGCTTACATACATATGGATGCTTTTATAAAAGTCTCAGTAATCTCCGAGTCATCACCATCCGCAATCTTGTTGACATCAAGAATATCATCCTTAATAGTTTGCACTTGTGTACCTAAATAAAATTTATTAGAGAAAACATACAATTAACTAAACATAGATATAATTTATATAAATTTTATATGTACCTTCTCCCTTCGCTTTAATACAATCTTGTACACATATTGTAGAAACAGCGAAAACGACAACAAAGTTTAGGAAAAACGAAGCAGGAAACAATCTGGGTGCTGTCCGGTCGACCGCAGCAACATGTGCGGTCGACCGGAAACATGCACACTACAGGGTGCATTTTTGGATTTCTGGCCGGTCGACCTCGGCGTCAAGTGCGATCGACCGCGGACGCTGTAATGAATTTTTTGGTTTCCGTCATTCTGGCTGGTCAACCGCCAATCGGGTTTGGGCATTGGCTTCGTTTCCTGTTCTGATTTGGTTTGTGTTTTGATATATATATTGAAACACACGTTTTTTAGGGTTAAAGTAAGATTGAAAATGTGTTATTTTGGTGCACAGAAAAGAGAGTTTTCTCTATTAGTGAAAACACATCCCCTTCTTGTCCCGTGGACGTAGGTAATTTGTTGAACCATGCAAATTCGTTGTTTGTATTTGCGCCGTTATTTTTTTATTATGTTTGGCCTTCTCTCTTAGCATTTGTGTTTGCCCTTGGAACCCCGACAAGTGATATTAGAGCCCAGGCTACACTTGGGATTAGGTGGAGAAGTAGATCGCTTTGGAAGCTTGTCTAGGGCTTCAATTGGAGGCAAATATGGGATTTTTATTATTGTGGATCTTACCTTCCATCGTGTGAGGGTGAGATCTTTTGGATGCTCTTATTAGGGTTTCAGTTGGAGGTAAAAATCTACCTTTCTCGCAGTTTGGAACTATCTTTCAGTTTGTCCCGCATTGGTTTGTTGGTGTTTTAAGGAAGATGGCTGAGAAAGGAGGTGTTGAGAGTGGTTCTTTTGGCGTGAAGACCGTTTAAAATTTGAATATTCACTCTATGAAGATAGATGTCAAAAAGTTTAATGGTATAAACAACTTTAGATTATGGAGATGTAAATTTTTGGATGCGCAGAACGCGTAAAATTTGGAAGACACTTTGGAGTTGGACGACAGGTCGGACGACATTGAAGAAAATATTTGGAAGAAGATGAATCAGATGGCGTGTGGTGTCATTAGGTCTTGTTTAACGTAAGATCTAAAGTATGATTGATCAATGAGACTTCTGCAAAGAAGATTTGGGATATTCTTAAGAGTAAGTATTTAACGAAGAGTGTTGAGAACCACTTGCATTTGAATAGGAGGCTTTATCATTTACAGTTGAAGAAGGAAATCTCAATTAGTAATCACATGAACAACTACACGAAGTTTCTTTTGAATTTGGCGAATGTGGATGTTATGATCGAGGATGAGGACAAGGCATTATTGTTGTTGAGTTTGTTGTCTGACGAGGAATATGAGACCTTTGTTCATATCCTAATTAATATAAAGACATATCTTTCGTATAGTGAGGTCACCGCTGTACTTGTGAACTATCAGCTTAGGAAGAAATACAAGGAGTCTTCTAATGATGTAGTAGCGGAGGCATTGACCGCAAAAGGGAAAAGTCCAAACCGAAATAGGAGGTCGTAGTCTAGAGGAGCACATCCTTCACTTGATAGGAATCAATGTGCTTTTTGTAAAGATGTACATTGAAAGTCTGAATGCCCAAAGTTGAAAGATCGAGCTGGGAAGAATAAGGGGAAAACTATACAAGCTTCAGAGGTGAATGTTACCAATGCTAGTGGTGATAATTTAGATTCAGATTCTTCGGGCTACTCGTACCCTACACTACCGTCAGTTTGTGATGCCGACACTGAGTGGATGTTAAATTCGGGAACTTCATACGACATTTGCCCTAGGAGGGATTGGTTCTTCAGCTTTGAGGAGTTAGAAAGAGGGGATGTCGTGCTCATGTATAATGATCATGAATGCCCTATTGGTGGTATTGGAATAATTCGGATCAGAATGTGTGACAAGGTGACTGGTGAGTTGAAGGAAGTGAGGTTCATTCCGTAGTTGTCGAAGAACATCATTTTACTTGGAGTTTTGGAGGCAACTAGCTGTAGAGTGATCTTAGAGAATGCATCTTTGAAGGTCACAATGGGGTCCATGATTGTAATGAATGGTGTCAAAAAGAATAATTTATATTATTTGATTGGGAGCACGATAATAGATGGAGCGCTGGCGACTTCTATTGATTTGTCTAGACTGTGGCATTTGAGGAGGCTGGGACATTCGAGTGTTGATTCCGTGCATGGATTGGAAAGAGGTGCTTTGACCTGCAATTTGAAGTCCTGTGAATATATTGGTATGAGCAAGAAGACCGAGGTGAAGTTTGGCACTTCTATTCACCGAGTGAAGGGCCTTCTAGATGATGTTCACGTAGGCATTTAGGGGCCTTCCAAGGAGGCATTATTGGAAGGTAATATATATTTGTTTTCCTATGTTGAAGACTGTTCTAGGAATTTGTGGGTTGCAACCAAGTCCTGTTTGAGTGAAGTCCTAGTAGTCAACACAAGTGGAAGAAGTGTATAGGCAGAAAGGTAAATTTACCTAGTTCTAATTTTGATAGGACGTACAAGAGGGATCCTTTTCTGCATATGTACCTAGCTTAAGGCAATTTGAGACACTTCATTGGAAAGAAAATATTAGGGCAACAAGATAAGATGGCAAATTTGATGGGTTGTTCCTTGCTGGAGAAGGACTGGTGTTTGATGTCAAGCAGTGGTTTGCAGAGGAGTTTTGTGTTGGCCTCTTTGTTTTGATGATGTTTAACAAACAATTTACCACTAATGTTGTTTGTCTAGTATTTGTGTTTATCTATTTATTATAGACAAACAACAAGTTGGAGGATGGATGGAATCGAGCATTCACGAACATATCCAATGGAGGTTGACGAAATAGTGGTTGAAGCCTTACAATTCAAGTTAAAGATCCAAGTTCAAGATTCATCCGCAAGTGTACCAAGATAGAGCTTCGTTGAAGATCACAAGCTTGGGTATAAATAGTTTAGGAGTTTATATATGTGTGTTAAGTACTGTAAGCTCAATATCATATACACACACATTTTATTGGTTTCTATGCGCGCGCGCACACACACACACACACACACACACATTTTAGCTTTTGGTTTATCCACAAACAAAGTTTTTACAAGCATATAAATAAATATTTATATTCATACATTTTTGTTTTTACGTGGATAAGTTGGTTTGGTTTAATTTCATAGATATGAAACAAATATATATTCATATACATACTCATATGTTTCATATTCTATTGTATTTGTGAAAATATTATATTCATTGTTTATAGACTTCATAACAATAGTTTATATCTTTCTTTAAGTCTATAAAATTAGTTTATAGAGTTTCAAAACATGGTTTATGTCCAATGCCAAAAACAAGTATTTTTTTATTTTCATGTTTTGGACTATTTTGCAAAATGATGATATTTTTCATTTTCATGTTTTGGACTATTTTGCAAAATGATAATATTTTTCATTTGGGAGGTCCTTTTTTAAAACCAGTTGTTGTAGCATATTTATTATCATGTCTACAATCATTTCCCAAAGATTTATATTTTTCTGAATTTGTTTGATATTTTTAAACAGGGTTTCAAATTCAGAAAACTGTTTTCAAACCTATGTTTCTCATGTATTAGTTTGCGGTCGACCGCCTTGAGTCCAGAGACTCAGAATGTTTTTTGATGGCTCGCGGTCGACCGGATTAAGTCCAGAGAGTTTTTCGGTCGACCGTTACGGTCGACCGAATGTTTTCCTAAGCCAATTTGTGTAACGCCCCGCCCCGGAATCCCGGAGTCGGTACGCTATTAGATCTGATGGACTGACCTCACAAACCACCACATGTCTTTTCAGCACGTTTTTATCCTCACTCACGCGCTCCCTGGAAAACTTCCCTAGGGGGTCACCCATCCTAGAATTTCTCCAGACCAAGCATGCTTAACTTTGGAGTTTCTTAAGAGTTGGTTCCCGAAAAGAAGATGCATCTTGGTGGTATGAGTATTCTAATCAAATCTCTTAATACTAATCACATCACCCTCTCAAGGGTTGGGGTATTACAAACTCCCCCACTTAAACTCGCAACGTCCTCGTTGTGCCAAATCATATCATCCAAGACCGTACCATCCGTGTGAGATTCTAGAGGTGGCTCCTACGGCCTCAAGAGGTGGCTCCCGCCCTCTCAACGTAGCACTTTGGGCCGCATAGCACTTAGCTCTCACAATTTCGGTTGGTCTTGCTCTGATACCATTTGTAACGCCCCGCCCCGGAATCCCGGAGTCGGTACGCTATTAGATCTGATGGACTGACCTCACAAACCACCACATGTCTTTTCAGCACGTTTTTATCCTCACTCGCTCGCTCACTGGAAAACTTCACAGGGGGTCACCCATCCTAGAATTTCTCCAGACCAAGCACGCTTAACTTTGGAGTTTCTTAAGAGTTGGGTTCCCGAAAAGAAGATGCATCTTGGTGGTATGAGTATTCTAATCAAATCTCTCAATACTAATCACATCACCCTCTCAAGGGTTGGGGTATTACAATTTGCCTCTGAGCTGCTCGCGGTCGACCGCGCGTTTTTCACGGTCGACCGTCGATCGTCCAACGACTATAATTTCTACAGAATCTGATTTCTGATTCTATGGGCTTTTGGTCTTTTGCTTGAGATTTTTGGCTGAGGTTTTGGGTGGCTATATATACCCCATTGTTCTCATCCTTCATAAGTATCTAAAAGAATGTTTTAAAAGGGTTTAACAAGGGTTTAAGCTTGTTTTGTGTTTGTTTAAAAGAGTGTTTAAGAGTTTGTTTGTGAAGAGAATTTTACAAGAGTTTGAGGAGATCATCAATCTTGTTTGTGCTTCAATCTACATCCCTCCACTCTTGTTTTAGAGAAGTTTTCTTAAACTCTTTAGCTAGCTTATTTATGCTTAACTTGTTATATTTATTTTGCTAGATTAAATTGAGTTTAGATTTGATTTGATTTATCTCTTTGTTCACACACAACCTATTGAGCTTATTGTATTTACATTCATAGTATAATTTGGGATTGTGGGTTTGTGACTAAGAATTATGCTTAATTAAGTTCTCACCTTGTTTAGAGAACAATCATTTGATTTGTGAGCTTTAATTGTGAGGATTCACTTTGTAATACACTAGTACACCGAGAGGAGCGTGTGGTCGCTTCCAAGAGGAGTGGCGTCGGTTGACGAACTTAGGGAGAGGTTGTATCCGAGCACTTGAGAAAGGACACAGGCTAAAGACCAACACTTAGAGGGTGTGGAGTGTAGTTACATTGTGTGATTGTGATCGTTGATCGGTGAGCGTTGAAAACCGATATTGTGTGGTGTAAATGTTATTCGGGTTAGCGTAGAAAACCCGATTGTGATAGTGGATTTCTCCCCGGGAGTGGGGAGCGGAGACGTAGGACGGAAGGTCCGAACTCCGTGATCATATTGTGTGTTTGCATTGTTTATATTGCCCTATCACAATTGTATCTTTAGTTTAGATTGTTTACCCTTATGTTGTTTATATATCCTTGCATACATTTCACCATATAGGATATATCTCTTTATTCATATTGCATATTCTTACTCATAACATATTATATATCCATCTTACACGAATAATGTTGAGGCTTTGACATATTGGAGTCATTTTATTTACAGGTTGTCGTCTGTCGCGATTGGAGTATTGGATCTGGTAGAGCTGCTTCAAATTTTGGGTTGCTTCGGATATTTGGAAGCCCAGCATATTATCACATCGAGGATGTAAAATTTAATCCGAGTACACATTTAGGATTCAGATGTGTGTTTGGTTACCAGTTATGGGATTCTGATATTGTTCTGAGCAGTATTGTCATATTTGACTCTCAGCAGGTGGAGAGTGTTAGACAGGTCATTGGGATATCGCAGCGGGTGGAGAGTGATGCTACTCCATGTTGGGTGGAGATTACTCAACATACTCCAGATCATTCTGTATAGTTTGGGATTCCAGATGAGGTGACACAGATTAGGGATCATTTTGGTGTTGATACAGATAATAAGTTTGTTGATTCGAGTGCAGCTGATGGACATAGTTTGGATTTGACTATGGTCGTTGGTTCACTTCAGTTGGAGGTGTTTGGTAATTGTGTTTTTTCTACATATAGGGTTGACGAGTTGAGCTCCAAGACAGAGTTGGTGAAAGATTGAGAATTATTCTAGTTGATTAAGGTCGTTTGAGGCCATTTGGGTGAACTACGTGAGGCTTGATTCCTTGAACAAGAGGATACGTAGGCAATCATTTTTGATGCAACTAGTTTGATGAGTTGATACCGGCATTTTGGAGTTTGTTCGCATTCTCGTTTGGGTTCTCGACTTGTTGTGGATTGAGTCCGTTATCATGGATTGTTTCTACTTTGTTCTGGACGCAACAAGTATGATGTTTGGTTGATATTGGTGTCGGTTCAGTTTTGGGAAAACTTCACCGAGGTGAAGAATTGTAGAAACGACAAAAACAACGACGAAGTTTAGGAAAATGAGGCAGGAAACACTCTGGGTGTTGTCCGGTCAACCGCGACAACATGTGCAGTCGACCGGAAACGTGCACACTACAGTGTACAGTCGACCGCAGACCCTGTAATGAGTTGTTTGGTTTCCATCATTCTGGCCGGTCGACCGTGACGATTTCGACGGTCGACCGCCAATCGGGTTTGGGTCTGGGCTTCGTTTCCTATTCTGATTTGGTTTGTGTTTTGATATATATTGAAACACACGTTTTTTAGGGTTAAGGTAAGATTGAAAAGGGGTTATTTTGGTACACAGAAAAGAGAGTTTTCTAAGCAATTAGTTTGAGGTTTGTGTGAGAGATTTGAGAGTTTTGTTTGAGAGACTTTGAGTGATTTCGTAATCTCTGTTTGTACTCTCTTCTCTATTAGTGAAAACTCATCCCCTTCTTTCCCCGTGGATGTAGGCAACTTGCTGAACCACGTAAAATTCGTTGTTTTTGTTCGTGTCATTATTTTTTTTTGTGTTTGGCCTTCTCTCTCAGCGTTTGTGTTTGCCCTCGGAACCCCAACACATATCAATGCCTCTACCATATCCATTGTCGTTCGGCTTCTATAACAATGAATCACACACCCTCCGATGCTAAAAGCCGATTCGGATGCCACGGTTGATGCCGGTGTATCCAAAATAGGGTACTTTCTAAAATTTTCTTACCACCAACTCAAGATATCAAATTTCCCCATTTTGACATCATCCCGTTTGGTAATAATACTCTCCTTCATATATAAATCTAAATCTGTCTTTTTAGACTTCTTATTAATAGTTTCAACCAGTGTTGTCAATGCACGGGGCGCAATACAGGGCGCAAAGCATCTTTACGCGTACATGTGCAAGGTGCAACGCGATGCGCGCGCCCGAGTGATGCAAGGCGCACACCGCGCACATAATATTTTAATATATATAATCAAGCGCTAAAGAACATGTTTTTAGAATTTACATGAAAAATATCATGATAAATAATATCTTACTACAAAATCACAATATATTAACTTAATTTCTAATACTAACACCCAACATAGTAGCAAATTTCATAAATTTTTAAATCAAATGTTAAATCAAGACTAATATCCAAACAAAGGATTAATAATGGTCCTCAATTGAAGGTTATTAAAAAGGCTCAATGGATTTATTTTACTTTTTTTGATATGGAATATCAAGTATAAATACTCAATTGAAATGTTAACAAACAAAACTATATGAGAAAATGTACTACATGCATTCTACACAAAGTACATATGTACGCGAGGCGCAAAAAGCGCCGCTGCATTAGATGTGGGGCGCTTCGCCACCGTGCCGCATCGTGAGGCGCAATGAGGCACGCGCCTTTGAAAACACTGGTTTCAACAAATTGTGCAAATCTAGATTTTCTTTTATCGTCAACATTTTTTGTTTGAGTACTTGAAGCATTTTCGACATTCTTGGATTGCTCTTTTTCATTAGATGCATATTCTCCATGTATCTTCTTAATGGCAACTAAAAATCATTTGTATGCTTTTCACCATTCACATCATAAATTAAGTCAAAATAATATTAGATTCCAATCATTTTGTATCTTGGATCAAGAAAAGTAGCCACCACAAAAACTTTATTGTACATATCACAATATCTATCAAACTTTCTCTTCATAGCAAAAGTCATAGACACAATTGTATCATCACTACTTGCTAACCACTCCATTAAATGTAATTGAACACAAAATTCTTCAAACAAAAGATTGCAAGTAGAATACATAGTACCAGAGAGAAGTTTTGTTGCATCATAAAAATATTTTAAAATTTTGCTTAATAATTCAACATAGTTTCATTCTTCCTCTGATGGACAATGAAGATATTTATCATCTCTAAACTCAAATGTATTGAAAGCAACCTTGTACTTTAAAGTAATTATCAATATTAAATAAGTAAAATTCGATCGGATGCAATAATCAAGAGCAAGACATTTTTCTTTTTCCACATTAACTTGTTTAGCAACATGATAAAAAATTTCTTCTATTTTTTAATCAACATGTGATATACTTAACACTAAGCCTTACTTTTTAATAGCTTTGGTGATAACTTTTAGCCCCTGTTGAATAATAAGATTTATTATATGTTGTTTGTTGGAAATTTGCAGTAAAAAGACAATGAAAGAAAATTTGACTTGTATTCTCTCAAAATCAATTACAATTTGGATTCCGATTACAAAAGAGAGGAGAATAAATTTGATTCTCCCCTTTGTTTAAGACTGGGTTCTTCTTGATAGCGATGGAGTGCTTCCTTCGATTGATCGCGTCGAACTTGCTCTCCGTTGACGATCCGACCGTACTATCTCACTGGAACGATTGACTAGTGTGATGAATTCGGTGTAGAACTCTCGATGAGTGTAAAGAACTCGTAATGAGTTGAAAACTCTAAAGAGAGTTGTTGAGAACCGAATAACTGGTTTGATATGATTAACTTGCGTTGCAAGCTTAATCACGAACTCTTAAAGGAGTTTCAGAACTCAGAGTGAGTTGGAACTCTGTAACAGAGTTGTTAGAACCGAAGATTCGGTTAATAGCCAAGTTGATTCTCCACTGATGAAGGGATTCTCTGAGATTTGATGATCTCCAAAAATCTCCTTCTTCGTGTTGTTGAACTGCCGAGATTTGTTGACCTTAGGCGGTTTTTGATGCCAGCTCCTTCAACCTTCTACGGTTTTGTTGCTGAAACCGATCAACCAACCAATCACCACCAACCCCTTACTCAGTTGAGTAAGTCGGTTATTTATATGGGGATTAGGGGTATAACCAATCCCTAAATCTGCTCCTAAGTGGGCGAAAATCCCTCAGAACGTGGGATAACGGTTTTAAAGCCGTTCGACTAGTGTTTGAACGAGTCATACGCCTGATCTGGCGTTATGGACCTTAACTCTGCGTCTGAGGCTTGAGACGCAGAGTTAAACCTTTGTCAAAGGTTGAAAACGCACAGGCCGCATGCGTTCTAGAGTTGGAGACGCACAGGCGCTTGTGTATTCAACTCTGCGTCAAGAATTTGGGACGCACAGTTGAGTCTGTGAAAGAACGCACGTTAAGTGCACGTTTTGGTATTTTTAACTCTGCGTTACAGAGTTAAGTGCTTACTGGCGAACGCACAGGATATGTGCGTTTGGAATTTGAGAAACGCAGGAATTAACTCTGCGTTTAAGAGAGGTTGTTGACTTGTAACCTCGTCTATTATGATATTGCAAAGGCCATTGCTTATTGATCTTTGCCTGTTATAAGGTATGAGAGTCGTCAAATTATAACTCTCACCATCGATTGTGAAGGCCACTAAATAGAATTTTCATCTGCTGTCGGAAGCGTCGTCAAATTGTAACTCCTCTCGATCTGTGTGAAAAGTCTTCTATTTGCAGCTTTCGATTGTCGGCACGTAAGCTATTTGATTGTAGCTTTCGTTGTGAGAGCTAGATGGAAATCAACATCCATAGTGTCTTCTGGACGAATATTTGCCCATAGCTCTCTATCCAACAACTCACCAACTAAGTCTGACCTTTTATTTCTAAAATCATTACACTGCTCATCAGCATTCCTAATAGTTGATAATATAATATTAATCATGCTGTTGTCACAGCCATCAAGATCAATCATCTCAGGCATGAAGCCATGTTTGTGGCGATTGCAGAATCGCAAATGCAGTGATTAGAAAGTCGTTTGATTGCGACTTCCATTGTCAGAACTTGATGGGGGTCAGCTATCCATTGTGATTTTTAGACAGCCTACAGAACCCCCTCCAAAGTTTTCGAAAGTTCGCGGTTGACTGGGACGAATTTTCGGAATACTTTGGATCCTAAATTTTAGCGTGTTGATTGTTCATGTCATCTGATCTGAAGACATTGCTGAACTTTGGCTGATTATAAACTGTTTGAACTCATCCAACAGACTCTTCAGTGTAGTCACCTGTTTCTTCTTGGCTCTAGTCGCCTTGATAGTTGACATTAGCCTCCCTCTATTTATTTGAAACTATGTCTTGGCTACAAACATAGAGGAATTCATGTGGTTGAGTTGGAATGCCCAAGTAAACTTCCTGTGTTATAGTGCTGCAACGCAGAGTTAAATTCTGCGTCAGGAGGCTCAATTAATGCAGATGCGCAGATAGGTTTTTGATGCTGAAGCATTAAAACGCAGGGTTGAACTCTGCGTTCAGAAGTTGATGCAACGCGGGCGCACAGGCCTCGTTTGGCGGGGTTTTGGGCCTAAAGTCCCCAACCCGATTTGACAGCTCATAGCTGTCTATAAATAGACCGCCATGGGTCAAATCAAAAGTCACCCGACTTTTTGCCTCTTTTCTTTTGGAAAAATTTTTTAACGAAGACTCTTCGTTTTCGATTCCGGTGATCTTCTTCATCTTCTCCGGTCCTTATACACCATGGGCTCCAAGAAAAAGGCCGCTTCTCGCCCCAGATCCACTGCTGTAGCGGCGCCGCCGTCGCAGGCTCCGCCCGTCGGTGGTAAGTGTCACTCCCCGGGGCCGTCAAACTTGCTTCGGCGAGTTCTTTGAAAAAGCCCTAGATGCGTTGCCGTCAAACTTGCTTCGGCGAGTTCTTTCTGAAAAACCCTATATGGGTTCTTGCAAACGAGGAAGACGACTCGTTTTGACATTGTTAACGCAGAGTTAGGACTCTGCGTTCTGAATTTGAAACGTCAGGGCTTGACCCTGCGTTTATGGAATCTGAACGCTGGGTCTGGACTATGCGTTCGAATGATTAACGCAAAGTTCGACTTTTGCGTTGATGAATTTTAAACGCCAGGTCTGAACTGTGCGTTCAACAGATTTAACGCAGGGCTTGACCTTTGCGTTAATGAATTTTAAACGCCAGGTCTGAACTGTGCGTTCAACAGATTTAACGCAGGGCTTGACCTTTGCGTTAATGAATTTTAAACGCCAGGTCTGAACTGTACGTTCAACAGATTTAACGCAGGGCTTGACCTTTGCGTTAATGAATTTTAAACGCCAGGTTTGAACTCTGCGTTGATGAAAATTAAACGCTAGATTTGAATCGTGCGTTTGATAGTTTTCTTCCTGACTGAATATTTCTTTGTTTTACAGTGCCTTATACCCGCGAACCGCTCAATCCTCGTCACCACTTCGGGCGTGAGGGGGGCGTGGATTTTAACATGCAATTCAATCTGCGTCAAGAACTCCCGATATTCCAAGATTCTGACAAGGATCGTGTCACCTTGATCTCCGATCCAAGTACAGATATACTTAGGGTATTAGTTACAGACGCTAAATTTGAGACTGGGTCCCGTAAGAAGCTTGTCAAGCCGGATTTTCTATTTGGGGATCGTGTCACTATCTCAAAAGAGATTGTGCACGGCGGACACTACAAATGGCTTCGGCAAATCGAAGATCGTCGCTTCTTTCTTCCTGACATGCACAGGATGTTTCCCATCTCTTATTACCAATGCGCCTCCGTTCCCCGCCACATGAATTGGGACTTGGTGAGAGAGCAAGATGGGGTAGCTGTCGGGGTTCTGACTCACAAGGGTGTACATTCCGCTGGTTATAGTCGACAAGTGTCAGCCTTGGAACCCTGCTTATTCTCACGGGGATATCCTTTAGGAGAAAGTGCTAGCCCAGCTAACACCTTCATGCGACGATTTTTGACCGCCAAAGGTGAATTTCCAACCGTAGTATTCCGAACTCCTGGATGGGTACATTCCACTAAGGCAGGATGGTGGGCACGAATGATAGAATTCGTACTGGCGGAGTTAAAGGGACCGTTAACTCAATCTGGGCTTGGTTGCCCTATTAGGGCTACTCAATTCGGTATCGCTCTTAGTCCTTATAACTTCTTCGCCATTCTGGAGCGGTACAATCCAGAGACTTGTACATTTTTCACACCGGAAGGAGAATTAGGGTTCGCCCTACATGAGATGTTTGATGTCTCAGGTCTTCCTTTTGGAGACTTACCATATGAAGAGTTTGTCCCTGGGTCAAGTGAGCTAAAAATTTTGAAGGAGACGAACCCCGAAGTATACGACACTCTATGGGAGGTGATGTGTCATTTCCAAATTTGTAGCCAACTGACAGGAGCACGTGGACGTGGTATCAAGCAGCTATCTTGGGCTGAGTATCTTTTCCAGAATTTGTCTAACAAAGCTGTCAATGTGTCTCGTCGGGAGGCAAGCACCCCTGAGACCATTCAGGCTTTGATTAATGACGCCACCGTTCACTATGTTAGCGAGGGAATAGAAGATGATTTCCCCGCACAAACTGAATTTGAGAGCTTCCATCACCAGGCAGCCATTCCAATATCTGATATGGCTTTATTGGCGGGTTTTCTTATGCTGTGGCTAAAGCGGTGTGTGGTCCCTACCAGGCCAATAAATATTGTGATGATTGAAGTAGCTTATCCGGCTGTCCTCTTAGCTCACGGGAAGCCCATAAATCTACTTTCGGCCATGACATGTTGTCTACAGCATGGCTTGAGGGAATTGTGTCTCGAGTTTATCCAAGTGAAGGAGATAGACTCTGAAGGAAAGAAAAGCTTGATGACCCCAAATCCTAGAGTACCTTTGCCATATACTTACTTAATGGCTTGGTATGCCTCGCATTGTTCACATCTGATGAGTGCTCCGTCTTCCACAGATGAAGGCTTCATTCCTTTCGTGCAGAGATTAGAAAAGGCTACTTGGATAGGCACTTACGTAGTGAAGGTCCGTCAGATCCTGTCGAGAGACCTCAGCTACGACATCTTCCGCTGCTTCCCGGATTTTGAGGGTGGAGGGTATGGACATGTATTCCAAGATACTGCTGGTCCTAATGGTTTTACTCGCTTGGATGGGGGAGTTTTCCATTGGCTGTTAAATATCAGACCTGGTTATCTCATCCTCAGGCAGAATGACAAATGCATAATTGAGCCCTATCAACCGTATAGATTTGCTCGCCAATTCGGATACGACCAACTATATGTTAGCAATCCAAGAAGCCTACTTTCGGTTATGGGCAACATATACGAAGGAGCTCGAGCCTGGTATTATTCCACCGCAGGTTGCACCGGGGCTACCTTCAGATTACCCCACAAAACACCGAATTCTCTTCTCTCTGCGGCTTTCTGTAACTGGTATTATACAGCTTCTATAATCACGGAATATAAACTGTACACTTCAGGCCTTCGTGAAATTAGAAGGCTGTATACATCCCGGAAAGGAGCTCGTGTGTCTCGTCTGAAAGGGATCGACGAGTTTTTAGATTTTGAAGATGAAGCTGAGGAAGAGGAAGGGGAACTAAGAGTAGAGAGTCCCCCGGTAGTGAATCCCACAGCTGCTGAAGCTCCAAGGACAAAAGCAACTGGAAAGAGGGCTCTGTCCGAAGCAGAAGAAGCTCAATATGAAAAAAGTACTCGCAGAAAGTTGTTGGTAGACCCTCCTGCTGAGAAGCTGATGGTGGATGCTTTTAAATCTGCCAGTAGAGGAGAAGAGCAAGGACTCATCGCTGCAAGTCATCCTGATCGCACAGGTCCTCATTCTGAGGGTGCTACATTTTCCGAAGAATTTTCTCCTCATTTTCCTTTGGATCAGGGAGAGGGAGGAGGTGAATTCCCAATTGAGGATATGGGGGCTTCTTCTACAATAGATCCCGATATCTCGCCATTTCCAGATCAGACTCTTGATGCTGCTTCTTCACCTGCAAGGGTACTACCTACAACGTCTTCATCTGAAGGGGTCAAGCTGCCTACAGACGAACTGGTGTCGGAAGAGCTTGTACATCCTGACGAGAGTCAGTCTCCTGCTTCCTCTGCATTATTGCCACATTCGGAGACTATTATTCCTAGTCCCACAACTGGTCGGCTGACTAAAGTGGACACGTCAACGAGTTCTCCAGGACCATCGGCTGCAGATGATGACGAACCGTTAGACTATGAGAGCTCATCTCACCATGATGATGCTGATGAGGATGAAAGTGATGGTGATGATTCTACTAGCTGGGCTAATCCACCACCACCCTCTTCTGATAAGGCGTCCGGTTATCTTCCTTTTTACCCTACCGGTAGAAGTTATACACTCTGATTTCTCTGGTGTTTCTCTATTATATACTGATTGCTCTTTTGTTTAGGTTCCCCAATTCACGAGGCCGCCGATACATCATCATCGCTCCCCTTGCAAGCAGCGGACGTTCCTCCCTCTGAATCGATGCCGATGACAACCAGTTCTTTGTCAGGGGAACCTCTTTCGCTGACGATTCCTCTCAAACCTGTGGGGACAGAGATGGTGCTAAGCTCAGCCCAAACTGGGGCACTCATAGTTCTACCTTCTAGTACCTCGCAACTGGACGTCAGCATAGCTTCTCCAACTTCCTCACGGTCATCACCCACTTCTCCTGCATCTGGGTCTATGCTTTTAGGCTCCCCATCGACATCTCCGATGAAGTCTCTGAGTCCAGTGGCCGTCCCTTCCGTTCTAAAGATTCTTCTATGACCGTTAGAAGACATGATGAAGCTGGCAATCGAGGAGATCAGTGCTAGACGAGCTTCGTTCGATTCTTTTAAGCCGATGCTTATGCACTCTTTGAACGGTATTCGCTATTTGGATGACGCTCGATTGTTCCAGCATTGCTCCGAAGGTGTCTCTCGGTTGGAGAAAGATCTGAGGGCTTTGGAAGAATTGCATCAAGCTGATCTTGCTGCTCAGGCCGCGTTAGTCTTTAATAATCTTAAAGCTGAAGCGGCCCGCCAATACGAGACTTTTCAAGAAGCCATCACTGACAGGGAGCTTGAACTCGCATCCTTACAGGGGCTATGCATGCAGAAACAACATGCTGTGGACGATTCTAGTGCTGCCATTCAAGCGACTCGTGCAGAAATTGATCGCCTCAGGGTGGAATTGGCTCGACACGAATCAGAGCTCGCGCGGGAGGAAGAGATCTTGGTGAGGCTCAGGCTAGAAAGCGTGAAGACTTACGCCACTTACCGCTCGTCGACACAGGATCTTGAACTTCTTCAAAAGCAAGCCAGTGCAATTGAGTCGGACGAAAGCGTCCTTAGGAAGAAAGCCGAGGTGATGGTGCAGGCCGCTCATGAAGAAAGGCTAGCTGCTATTAAATCCCGGCTTGTGTATTTCACTTTTACTGATCCAGGGGCTGAATGACGTAGTGTTCTTTTTGTTTGATAAGAACAAGGTTTTTGTATCACTCTTCAATATTTTTGGTGATAATAAAAAGAGTGATTCTGATTTGCTTCTTTTCATTGCACATGCCGTGTTCTGACTTGCAACCATGGAACTATATGAAAAATACCCAATCTTTAAAATTCTCTTCATTATAATCTAAGATAATTCTAGAAGAACTTTAACTCATAGGGGGGGTATGAACACTCGTTATTCCTTTGCAAAAGAATCAACTGGTTCAAATGAGTTAAAGGTGTCAGGGATTTTAACCTGACATGCGAGCAATTGCGATTAGAGCAACTTGAAGACTCATTGCTCTACTGAAGAGAGTCGATAAGTGGGCTTTTGTCAGAGGTGTAGTGTTAACGTAACGAGAAGAATATTGCTATAGAAGCAATTTTGAGGACTTATCGCTCTATTGAAGAGAGTCGA
>BQKN01063709.1:147272-158759 GCA_022839385.1 Asparagus kiusianus
CCGCTGCTCAACGCAGCTCATCAGCCGCTGCCGAACGCAGCTCATCGCCGCACAACGCAGCTCGTCTGACTTATTCAAATACGATCGTAACAACTTTGAAGCTGTTTTCAACCCACGATTTGGGGAATGGTTTACGTGGGTTGTTACACCCGATTAATGGGGTAACTAATCCCCCACTTAGGCGCGGATTATGGGGGCGGTTACACCCCTAATCCCCCTATAAATATCAACAAACTCAACAGAGTTAGAGAGGATCGGATTTTGGAGAATCAAATCTTGAGAGGCTTAGATCGGATTTCCTGTGAGAAAGAGTTGGAAATTTAACTCTTTACACGGTCTGGGGAATCAACATCCAAGGAAGGATCCAGACATTATATATTTGGCTAATTAACCGAATCATTTTCGGTTCAAACAACTCTTGTTATCAGAGTTTGTTACTCGTTCTGAGTTACAATACCCGGCAAGAGTCATCAGCTATAAAAAGTCAGTTGTTCCAGCAAGTTGAAGTATTCAGATCGTCAACGGAGAGCAAGTTCGGCGCGATCAATCGAAGGAAGCACTCCATCGCTACCAAGAAGAACCCAGTCTTAAACAAAGGGGAGAATCAAATTCATTCTCTTCTCTTTTGTACCCCGGAATTCAAATTGTAATTGAGAATTGAGAGAGTTGTAATCATTCTTTTTCTAAGCAGTTAGAGAGAATAAAATCAAATACAATTCTTTTTACTATTCTTCTTGTTACAAAATTTCCACCAAACAAAAGATGGCGACTCTGCTGGGGACTAGCTTCACTGATGAAGAAGTGGTGGTGCAATCTGATGCTCACCTCGCTGGAACGACCGTTGAGACCCTGGTAGTTGAATTCGATCAAGCCAAATATGAGGAAGCTCTTTCCTCTGGTTCGTTGAGCCCCAAAGTCAGGCGCAACACCCAGAAAGCCTCTACAGAGATTCAGCTCGCTGCAGAGAAGCCGAAGAAAGCCCTCTCCTTCGGCCAAAGCCTCAAACTCGCTCTGCAGGTTGAAGATCCTATACCCGCATCAAAATGTGTAGTGGGTAGCAAAAGGCCTCTGGTGCAGGAAGATTTAACCATTGTCAACAATGACGCGGCTAAGATCCTGAAGCAAGCCAAGAAGAACGCAGCTCGAAGACGGAGGAGATCCATCCGACGAGCACATCTTCAAGAAAACCGATCCGCGGTTCAAGGCAAAGGTTGCGTTTCCAAAACCTCGCCGAAAGATTGCGTTCCTCTGCCAGAACGCATGCTTCGCGGCAATGAGCCCAATTACGAGCCGCGAGTAATACAACTTAAACGCGACCCTCAGTGGTGCGTTGTACCTCCAAAACACAGTACTGATAAGAACGCACCTGATGAGTGCGTTCAGATAAAACGAGACCCCAAGAGGTCTGTTTCTAAACGCAGGTTCAAGCCTGATGTTCCCAAACCACAACGCTCTTGCGTTTCAACTCCAGGACGCAATGTGATCCGAGAGGGACAACATGGGTTGAAGATTCATGTGCAGCAAGAACCAGCCTCGTCCAGTCAAGGACAGGGGGTTGCGTTCCCAATAGATAATTCTCAAATTTCCGATTTGCGAGAATTACTTTCTAGAGGGAAACCAACACAACAACCAGCTCACTCATGTCATTGTGAGAAGATCATTTCAACAGTCCTTTCCGGATGCCAATGTTGTATACCTGAGCCTCGCAGGTCTGTATTCGATAGGCTATCCAACGTCGCAAGACCCACCAAAAGACGACGTCATCAAAAGAAGAAAGTTTCTGAAACCGAATACCCTCAGGTCACCATCAACATGACCGGCAGAGGGAAAGCCCGGCATCCTAGTCCTGACGAATCTGAAAGAAGCCATTCTCCGACCGTTCGAGAAATCTGCGACGAATTTGAAGGAGTGTATCGACATACCCGGACATGGACGGGAGCAATCCGCCCGATCGACTACCAGAAGTTGGCCAAAGGAATTACTTCTGATGATGAACACTCGGCAATCGTCGAATCCCAATCCTCGAGTTCTGTTGGAATGCGAGAAGTCTCCGCTTACATGACTAACAACCCCGAAGATTTAGCTAAAACAGTTAATGAACACCATATTATGCTTCATGCACAGCAAGAGACGCTTCTCCAATTGAAGGACATGTTGGCCCAGCTCCTCGCCGAAAAAGGCCAAAAATCCGAATCTTTTCGGAAGACAACTTCGAAAGGAAAACAGAAAGTACTGGAGCACGAGACTCACAATTTGGAGTCTTCTTCCGAAAATGAGAAAGAAACGGAGAGAGAATCGAATCTCCAATCAAACAAAGTAGATGAACTAGAAGCCCGCCTTAACGCAATGGCCAACAGAAGCGAGCTTCGCGAAGAAGGAGTGATACGGCCTTATCCTGCAGAGTGGGATACAGCTCCATATCCACCAAAGTTCAAGGCCCCAACCTTGCAACCATTTGACGGCACCGGATCACCAAATCAGCACATCTACTACTTTAAGTCCCAGACTGGAGATGTGGTGGCAAACGATGCCATCTTGACTCGACTATTCATCGGTACCCTCAAGGGTGTAGCCTTCGAATGGTTTATGAAGTTGCCTGCCGGTTCTATTCAGAAATGGATAGACTTGGAAAGGCTTTTCTTAGCGAGATTCTTCGAAGATGACACGGAGGTTTCTGTTCCGACTCTTCTCGCCACCAAATAGAGAAAAGGAGAGTCCATCAAAGCATATGTGGAGAGGTTCCGCAGTATGGCATTGCGATGCCCATCAGGTATGACTCAGTCAACCCTAGTTGAAACTTGCAGGCACAATCTGCAGACTCAGCTCCTTGCCCAGATGGGAGTAGCAGAGTGTCGTTCCTGGAGACAACTGGTGTCGCAAGGGGAACAAGCCGAAGAGATTGTTGCTCGAATTAAAGCTGAAGAAGAACCACAACCCAAGCCGCAACAACAACGCAATCAGAACAATACCCAGCGGTCTAAGGGGAAAGAGACTCTCGCAACTGATTACACACAAGTGCCACCACCCACTAAGCAAGGCAAGGCCCCGAATCAACAAAGGACGCCCAAACAGTACTCGTTCAAAGAAGAGCATGTGGACACTCTGTTTCAGCTCCTTCGAAAGAACAACAAATTACAACTCCCTGAAATCAGGAAGCCAGACGAAGCAGGGAAGGTAGATGACCCCAACTACTGTCGCTATCATAGGTTCTTGGGACATCCTACCAGAAAATGTTATGTGTTCAAGGACATCTTGCAAAATATGGTAAACGCAAATGTACTCACCTTGAAGCCCGAACAAAAGACTGTATCTACTAACATGGTAGCAGTCCAGTTTGGCGACTTCCCTCCAGTGGCAACCGCGAATGGGGTAGTCCCCATTCCCAAAGGGGAAATGCACTTGAAGAATACTGACATGCATAATCAGAAAGGCAGGGGGTTGATACCTCTCTCTACCCCAAAAGGAGAGATCATGTGGGTCCATCCCGATTTGATTAAAGATCAGCAGTGGACGAATGCCTCGTCCAAGAAGAAAGGAAACAAGGCTAAATCATCCCACATGATTAGCCCTTCCATGACTGAGAATGATGATCATCTCAAACCTCTCACTGACTCAGAGGAAGAGAGAATTGTCCTGGCAGCATACCCAGGAGATAACGCTGGCACTCGGTCAGGAAAGACTTATTTGAGGGACTACACCCAGAATCCTCAAGAAAATGAAGAACAGCTACAAGACGCTGGGGGTTCTGCACCAAAGAAACCCATGGATAAAGGAAAGCAGAAAGAGCTCCGTTTCAATAGAAATCTTCACCAGGAGCGTGGGGAGTCAAGCGAGCCTTTCCAATTCAATGTCATGGCACAGCTGGCCAACATACCCGCCAGGATTACTTTATATGAGCTATTGAGGTTGTCTAAAACCACCAAGGAAGCTCTGATCGAAGCTTTGAAGAACACGGAGAGTTTTATCACTCAAGTTACCCCGATTCCTGAAGCATCCGAAGATCAATCGTGTCTACAATGTCTACAAGAGACAAGAAGTCTACCATGCATATCTTTTACTCAGGAAGATATGCAGGTCCAGCACAAGCACGATAGACCCCTGTATTATACAGGGTACATCGGATCATCAGAGATCAGCCGCGTTCAAGTTGACCCAGGCTCAGCACTCAGTATCATGCCATACAGAGTCATGCAAGTCATAGGGATTCCCATGCATCGGCTGAACGCTACTCAAACTACCATTTTCGGGTTCAATGCTAATAGTACCCGACCTCTGGGAAAGCTCAAGCTTAGATGTCAAATTGGAGACCTCAAGTCAGAAGTAACTTGTTATATCATCGATGCAGACACGTCTTATAATCTCTTACTAGGACGCCCATGGATACATGCTAACCGCATTGTCCCATCTACTCTACATCAAGTTATGAAGTATGTCAACGATGAAGACAAAGTTCGAACCCTGATTGCGGAAAAATACCCTTTCAGAGGAGTAGAAAATTTCCACACAGATTCGGTCTTCTATTCGGAATCGCAAGAGAAAGAAGATGTTGACAGCGGCAACGAAGCGGACGTCGAGCCAGATCCCGAGGGAGATTGTCCATGGGAATTGAACTTTGATGTAATGAGTGCAGTTGAGAATGATAATAATGTACCGAGTGAGGGCGAGTGGTGCATCAATGAAAATTTCATTTTGGCGTACTTGTCTGATGATTCTTTTAAAGTTGAACAAACAGGTACCAATCCATGGCGCGTGCTTTGTGCGGAAACATCTCTCACATTGCCAGTTAAGCCATCTTTCGCTTCAGACGAAGAAGTCGAAAATGCACAAAAAGCTTTCTTCGAAGTTCCGCCCAGAAGGAGAAGACAGAAGCCGATTCATTTCGGTAAAGTTAAACCCGAACCACTCAAACGGGGAAGTTCTGAAGAGGATGATGGAGTGCCTCAATTCCATTATCACGAACCTAACTCCGTCCAACTAATGAAACAAATGGGGTACAACTTTAACGAAAAACAAGGTTTAAACTTTGGGAAAGGGAGACGAACACCAATTCGAATGTCTCTCACTCCCGAAGGAAAACCGCCGGATTATTATCAAAGGACCAGAAGAGGCTTGGGCTATGTCACAACGCCTCCTGCCTCAGAAGATGAAATCAGTAATTACCTGCGGCAAAATCATTCATCTGGAACATCCTCCTGTGAATCTGATGTCAGCGTCGGACCTTTCTTTAAAGGCTTGACTGTGAACATGGTGTCGACTAGTCACCCAGGTGAAGACGCAGGAGGAGATGAAGAGTTAATCGAGTCGGCTGACGATCCTTGGATCAAACGTCTCAACATTTTGTGGGATATGCGTTTTGAACAACGCGAACCGCCCACCGAAGATAAAGTAATCCAGGTCAACATGGGGGATGAATCTGACCCTAAGCCTATCTTTATAGCTGAAAATTTATCATTATCCGAAAAAGAGGACCTTATATCTCTTATCCGAGAATATATAGATGTCTTCGCCTGGAATTATGAGGATATGCCGGGTCTCGACCCGAAAGTGGCCACGCATCGTCTTAACATTGATCCGGATGCCAAACCCGTTAAACAACAACAACGTCGGTTTCGTCCCGAGATCATGGAAGCAATTGAGTCCGAAGTGAAGAAACTCATAGACTCAGGTTTTGTGAGGGAAGAACAACACCCGGACTGGGTAGCCAACATTGTTCCAGTCCCTAAGAAAAATGGTAAGGTCCGCATATGCATCGATTTTCGTGACCTTAACGCAGCTTGTCCAAAAGACGAGTTCCCGCTTCCTATCACGGATGTCATGATCGATAACACCTGCGGATATGAAAGAATGTCCTTTATGGATGGATTCTCTGGGTATAATCAAATCAAGATGCACCCAGACGACGAGAGACATACTGCATTCAGAACACCACTGGGGGTGTATTGCTACACAGTGATGCCCTTCGGCTTGAAAAATGCAGGCGCGACTTATCAACGTGCAATGAACTCCATCTTCCACGAACATCTGCGTAAGACGATAGAGTGCTACGTTGATGACATAGCTGTGAAAAGCCAATGTAAAGGTGATCATCTTACGGATTTGAAGACTATATTCGATATCATGCGAACACATCAACTGAAGATGAACCCGACAAAATCTTTCCTTGGGGTCTCAAGCGGAAAATTCCTGGGATTTATTGTCACGTCCAAGGGAATTTCTCTTGATCCAGAGAAGATCCGCGCCATCCAAGACATGCCACCTCCGAAGAGTCTGAAAGAACTCCGAGGTCTACAAGGGAGATTGGCCTACATCCGGAGATTCATATCTAATCTTTCGGGGCGTTGCCAGCCTTTCTCTAAGCTCATGAAGAAAGGAGTATCCTTTGTTTGGGATGGAGAATGCCAAAAGGCATTCGAAGAGATTAAGAGATATCTTACTCAACCGCCAGTTCTTGTAGCTCCAATATCAGGCAAGCCATTCCTGCTATATGTGAGAGCCATGGAACACTCTCTAGGAGCCTTGTTAGCCCAGAACAATGATCAAGGTCAAGAGCAAGCCATCTATTACTTAAGCAGGACCATGATGGGAGCCGAACACCGGTACAATCCAGTTGAAAAAGAATGTCTCGCTTTGGTATTCGCGATTCAAAAGATGCGACATTATCTTGTTGGACAGACAATTCACGTCATCTCCAAGGTGAATCCCTTAAGAGTTCTAATGACTAAGCCATCATCTTTAAACTGCCGACTAGCAAAATGGGCCATTCTCTTATCGCAATACGACATGCAATTCATGCCCCAAAAAGCGGTCAAAGGTCAAGCGTTGGCAGACTTTTTAGCTGATCACCCGGTGATAGGGACATCCAAATTGTATGAAGGGTTACCTGACGAGGTTGCAGAAGCTTGTACCACTCAAGAATCTACGCAAGTGTGGAAATTATTCTTCGACGGCGCATCCAGAGCAAATCCTCATGGAGCAATTACCGCGGGAGTGGGGGTGGTATTCGTCTCCCCAAGTGGTCACGTGATTCCCAGAGGATTTTCCCTAATCGAGCCTTGCACCAACAATGTGGCGGAATATAATGCTCTGTTGCTAGGAATGCAATTGGCCGAGGAACTTAACATTCGATATCTTGAGGCTTACGGTGACTCTCAGCTCATCGTAAATCAAGTTCGAGGGGAGTACGAAGTGCGTCATGAGGACTTAATCCCGTACTACTTCGCAGTGCTGAAGCAAGCTAAGAAATTTGAAGGATTCTTTATTGACTACATTCCACGAGCTCAGAACGCTTACGCGGACGCTTTAGCCTCACTGGCGACTTCTTTGGCATTGCCGCCAGGGGCTGAAACAACAGTCCCAGTCATAGGGCGTGAATTATACTGCTCTAAAATTCCTAAAGAGGAAAATTCAGATAAGGCAACGACAGAAGAAGTCTGTGCGACCTCAATAGAATTAGAAGCCAGGGATTGGCGATTTCCATATATCGACTATGCCATATATGGAATTTTACCTGAGGATCCCAAGGAAGCGGCCACTATCAAGCGAAAGGCCATCCAATTCTATTATGATGCAATTTCTCAAACCCTGTACCGTAAATCGCATGACGGAGTTTTGCTTAGGTGCCTTTCTCGAAAAGAAGCAAAAGAGGCCCTAAAGGAAGCTCATGAAGGAATGTGCGGAGCTCATCAGCCAGGAGCCAAATTGGGCGATCGTCTCCGAAGAATCGGGTATTACTGGCCGAAAATGTTTTCAGATGCGGCAGACCACGCTAAACGTTGTCATGAATGCCAGATTCATGGTGATTTTATCCACCAAGCACCGGGAAATTTACACCCTACATCTGCATCCTGGCCATTTGAGGCATGGGGTATGGATATCGTCGGTCCGATTGCTCCTCCAACTTCTAAGGGACATCGGTTCATTTTGGCCGTGACCGATTATTTCTCCAAATGGGCGGAAACAATCCCGCTAAAAGAGGTCAAGACTTCAAATGTGATTAAGTTCATCAAACATCATGTCGTCTACCGTTTTGGAGTTCCGAGACGAATAGTGCACGACAACGGGACACAATTTGTCAGCTTCGGATTCCAGAGATTTTGTGATAAATTCAGAATCCAAAGTGTCGCATCTACGGCATATTATCCACCAGCGAATGGTCTTGCGGAAGCCTTCAACAAAACCATCGTGAAGCTTCTTAAGAAATTCGTTTCTAAAAGCCGACGCGATTGGGACGAAAGACTCGGTGAGTGCTTATGGGCATACCGAACAACAGTGAGGACTTCTACCAGAGCTACGCCGTTCTCTTTAGTATACGGTTGTGAAGCAGTACTACCACTCGAGATTCAGATCCCTTCTCTGAGAGTCGCGATTACAACGGGACTTACAGATGAAGAAAAACATCAGCGACGTTTGCAAGAACTTGAAGCCCTAGATGACAAGCGACTTCAGGCTCAACAGCAGATTGAATTATATCAAGCCCGTATTTCTAAAGCCTACAACAAAAAGGTTAAAGAACGGGTCTTCAGGAAAGGCGATCTAGTTTTGGCTAATCGACGACCTATGGTGATGACTCACAAAACCAAAGGGAAATTCAATCCCAAATGGGAGGGACCTTTTGTGATAGAGATAGTCTACTCCAACGGAGCCTACCGTCTCATTAATAAGAAAGGCGATAGACTTATGATGCCAATTAATGGGAAATTCCTTAAGAAGTATTACCCTTAATTTGCAAGGCTCTTAAGTCTAACTGGGGGTTGATTATTAATAAAATTGTTCTCCTACTTTGTATGCCGTCAAGTTAACATTACACCTCTGACGATTTAAAGATCATTATAATAAAGGAATTTTCTAATTTTTTCCAGATAGCTATCAGCATAGTCTGTTTGGTGAAAAAATCCTAATTTTTACTACGTTCAACTCCCCTGAACGCAAGTCCTACAGCTGCGTTCAGAACAAGTCTACAGCTGCGTTTCAAATACAGCTGCGTTCAGAACAAGTCTATGACTGCATTTCAAATACCACTGCGTTCAGAATAAGTCTACGGCTGCGTTTCAAATACCGTTGCAGCTGTGTTCAGCCCACCAGAACGCAAGTCTTATGGCTGCGTTCAGAACAAGTCTACAACTGCGTTCTTACCAACGAACGCACAACATGATAATTTCAACTTCCAGAAAATGCTATACAAGCTGGAAGGCATCAAGTCTATCATCAAGACTAAACAACTACAACCCAAGTCCTGAAGTTGCCTGGTGAGATGCAAATAGGCTTGCGTTCAAGTCATTCAAGCGCAAGGAAATAATTCTCAAAAGATTTCAACATCACAATGAAGACTATAACATCTCAGACAAACACAGAAGATGTAAGGAAAAGCTAACAGTTCATATCATGCAGATATTAGGTGTTTGAAGAGTTATTACAAAATCAAAACACAAAAAGATTGGGGCAGCTGGAGTTTAAAGTAGAGAGAAGCTCATGAGATGAGCTTCTGTATCCGATATAGATTTTTCATGCTTCGCCAGCACCTCTTCCCTAACTCTCTTCTCAAACTCAGCATCAGAAACCGCAGCAGCAGCAGAGGCCTCCTGTTTTAGCACTTCAACAGCCTCTTTCTCAGCCTGAACTTCTGAAGCGAAAGTGGCGTCCCCAAGGATGAACTCTTCTTGAGTTATCTCTCCAGCATTCAGCTTGGCCTTTGCTTGACGACGTCGCTTCTGCAAGTCCCTAATACGAGCCTTCTTCTCTGAAATGTCCAAAGCTCGGACCCTATCAACAATTGCCGCCTCCAGCCTAGCTCCGGTGATGGCATCTCGAACTTTATACTCCAAGTCTATGTGCTGCAACTCCTCCAGATAACGAGCAGCCCCCGAGTATCGGTGTATTGTCTCGCCAAAACGTTTAGCGTAGACAGGATTGATCTCCGCAAGAGCCTTTAATCCCTCTACAATAGGCACCTTAAACTCAAGAAAAGAGCCCCATCCTTGCATCACAGTGCAAAAGGCTTGCCTTACCATATTTTCTAAACGTCTAGAGAGGAAAAGAGCGCTATTAGGCGACAGACGAACAGTATCATCACTCACCCGCTCGAAGTTCTCACGAGGGAAGATTACGGAGATGGGTGGAATGAGAGGAGCGTCTTCCTGGGGCAATCTTTCCTCCTCATCATCAGAGACAATAATAGGCTCGGCAGCACGAGCCCCACCTGTCAACAAAGCCAGCATAAATTCAGTAAGTCCCCAAGCAACTGAATTTAAATGCAAGAGACTAAGCTTGCGTCAGAATCTCAGAACGCAGCAGTTCAGACCTACGTCAAAATCAGTTTGAACGCAAGGAATCTAGGCTTGCGTTGGACTCCTTCTTGATTAAGGGATCAACTTCTTATCTTATCATCAAACACAAAAAGTTCTGTTTTACGTTCAAGATCAAAACATTTCTTATCACAAACACAGAATTTCCCCCGTGTGATCCACAATGAGGATTCTGTTCTTCTTCACAACAATGGACACAAGAACTTCTTTTAAGGTCCAAAATCAAGAAGATGAACAGTTTTCATCAAGAAACATACAAATTCTTTGCAAGATCAAAGAGACGAACTTTGTTCGTCGTCATCAACCAAAGCCCAGTCAAGGAATTTCAAGAGCACTGGTCAAAAAAAAAAGAATGTTTAAACATGAAGAAGAAAACGAGGATTACCTCGATGACCAGACGCTGGAGGCGTTGACGACGGTCCTGAGGCGGACCTAGGAGCACCCTTCGACGGCGGGACAACGTTCGCCATCTGCTCGTGAGATCTCTTGGGAGCCATGGCTAGAGAACGAAGTCGAATCTTAGAGGAATTAACGAGAAGAAACTCGTTTCTGAGTTCAAGAAGAGAGTTTAAACGTTAAGGCCCTTGATGTGACCAATCAGCCCTATTTATAAAAATTAATAATGATGGGGTAGAGTTCCAAGACTCCCGCCCTAATGTGGCCTCTTCGTCATCATTATAGCCGCTTGGGCTTCTGACAAGACGCAGGACAAGACCCTGCGTTCAACAAACAAACCAACCCGAACGCAGTAATCCGGAGTTGCATTCAACGCAGCAATCTGGAGTTGCGTTCAACCCGAACGCAGCAGTTTGAAGTTGCGTCCTTCCAAAAATACGCAGCCCTATCTAAGGATATGAACGCAGGGGGTACCCTCAGCTCTAGAATTCTTATAAAATGTGCTACTAAAGTTTAAAACTCTTGCACATTTCTTTTTGACTAAACCTTTTTAATGTCAATCTTAAATCTATCAAGGAGTTTAAACTCCATCTTCCTCAAAGTTGCTCCGATCGCAACACTTCCAACTTATCGACTCTCATCAATAGAGCGATAAGTCCTCAAAGTTGCTCCGATCGCAACACTTCCAACTTATCGACTCTCATCAATAGAGCGATAAGTCCTCAAAGTTGCTCCGATCGCAACACTTCCAACTTATCGACTCTCATCAATAGAGCGATAAGTCCTCAAA
>BQKN01063709.1:165053-179189 GCA_022839385.1 Asparagus kiusianus
CCGCTGCTCAACGCAGCTCATCAGCCGCTGCCGAACGCAGCTCATCGCCGCACAACGCAGCTCGTCTGACTTATTCAAATACGATCGTAACAACTTTGAAGCTGTTTTCAACCCACGATTTGGGGAATGGTTTACGTGGGTTGTTACACCCGATTAATGGGGTAACTAATCCCCCACTTAGGCGCGGATTATAGGGGCGGTTACACCCCTAATCCCCCTATAAATATCAACAAACTCAACAGAGTTAGAGAGGATCGGATTTTGGAGAATCAAATCTTGAGAGGCTTAGATCGGATTTCCTGTGAGAAAGAGTTGGAAATTTAACTCTTTACACGGTCTGGGGAATCAACATCCAAGGAAGGATCCAGACATTATATATTTGGCTAATTAACCGAATCATTTTCGGTTCAAACAACTCTTGTTATCAGAGTTTGTTACTCGTTCTGAGTTACAATACCCGGCAAGAGTCATCAGCTATAAAAAGTCAGTTGTTCCAGCAAGTTGAAGTATTCAGATCGTCAACGGAGAGCAAGTTCGGCGCGATCAATCGAAGGAAGCACTCCATCGCTACCAAGAAGAACCCAGTCTTAAACAAAGGGGAGAATCAAATTCATTCTCTTCTCTTTTGTACCCCGGAATTCAAATTGTAATTGAGAATTGAGAGAGTTGTAATCATTCTTTTTCTAAGCAGTTAGAGAGAATAAAATCAAATACAATTCTTTTTACTATTCTTCTTGTTACAAAATTTCCACCAAACAGCTTGCTCTTGACCTTGATCATTGTTCTGGGCTAACAAAGCTCCGAGAGAATGGTCCATGGCCCTCACATATAACAGGAATGGTTTTCCTGATATCGGGGCCACGAGAACTGGCGGTTGAGTGAGATATCTCTTAATCTCCTCGAATGCTCTTTGACACTCAGCATCCCAAACAAAAGATATCCCTTTCTTCATGAGCTTAGAGAAAGGCTGGCAGCGTCCAGAAAGATTTGATATGAATCTTCGAATGTAGGCCAGTCTACCTTGCAAACCTCTGAGCTCTTTGAGATTCTTCGGAGGTGACATGTCTTGAATGGCACGTACTTTCTCTGGATCAAGAGAAATTCCCTTGGATGTGACGATAAATCCCAGGAATTTTCCACTTGATACCCCAAGAAATGATTTTGTAGGGTTCATCTTCAGCTGATGTGTCCGCATAATTTCAAACATTGTCCTCAAGTCTGCAAGATGATCACCTTTATGTTGGCTTTTCACTGCTATGTCGCCAACGTAGCACTCGATCTTCTTTCGCAGATACTCATGGAAGATGGTGTTCATTGCCCGTTAATACGTTGCCCCTGCATTTTTCAGGCCGAAGGGCATTACCGTGTAGCAATACACCCCCAGCGGTGTTCTGAATGCGGTATGCTTCTCGTCGTCTGGGTGCATCTTGATCTGATTGTACCCGGAGAATCCATCCATAAAAGACATTCTTTCATATCCGCAAGTGTTATCGATCATAACATCCGTGATAGGAAGCGGGAATTCGTCCTTCGGACAAGCTGCATTAAGGTCGCGAAAATCAATGCATATCCGGACCTTACCGTTTTTCTTGGGAACTGGAACAATGTTGGCCACCCAGTCCGGGTGTTGTTCCTCCCTGACAAAACCTGAGTCTATAAGCTTTTTCACTTCAGACTCAATTGACTCCATGATCTCTGGACGAAACCTGCGTTGTTGTTGTTTAACGGGTTTTGCATCCGGATCGATGTTGAGACGGTGCACGGCCACCTTCGGGTCAAGGCCAGGCATATCTTCATAATTCCAAGCGAAGACATCTATATATTCTCGGATGAGAGATATAAGGTCTTCTTTTTCGGATGATAACAGGTCTTCAGCTATAAAGATAGGTTTGGGGTCAGACTCGTCTCCCATATTGACCTGGATCACCTTATCTTCAGTGGGTGGTTCGCGTTGTTCGAAGCGCATATCCCACAAGATGTTAAGACGCTTGATCCAAGGATCGTCAGTTGATTCGACTAACTCTTCATCACCCCCTGCATCTTCATCGGGGTGACTAGTTGAAGCCATGTTTACAGTCAGACCTTTAAAGAAAGGTCCGACACTGACATCGGATTCCCAGGAAGATGTTCCAGATGAATGATCTTGACGCAGATAATTACTGATATCATTTTCTGAGGCAGGGGGAGTTGTGACATAACCTAAACCCCTTCCAGTTTTTTGATAATAATCTGGAGGCTTTCCTATAGGGGTTAGGGACATTCGGATTGGGGTTCGTCTACCTTTTCCAAAATTCAGACCCTGTTTCTTATTAAAGTTATACCCCATTCGTTTCATTAAGTGTATAGAATTGGGTTCATGGTAATGGAATTGGGGACTTCCGTCGTTTTCTTCCGAACTTCCTCGTTTGAGTTGTTCGGGTTTGACTTTACCAAAGCAGATTGGCTTCTGCCCTTTCCTTTTGGACGGGACTTTGAAGAAAGCCTTCTGTACATCTTCTGCTTCTTCATCCGAGGCGAAGGATGACCTGAGAGGCAAAGCAAGTGATGCTTTCGTGCACAGTGTGTGCCATGGGTCGGTACCTGCATTAGAATTATTCTTTACTGGTTCATTACTAGAGGACACATCAGGCAAGTACGCTAAAAGAAAATCTTCATTAATGCACCACTCGCCCTCGCTCGGTACATTATTATTACCCTCATCTTGACCCATTATATCTAAGTTCAATTCCCACGGACAATCTTCTTCAGGATCTGGTTCAATGTCAGCTTCATTGCCACTGTCCGTATCTTCTTTTTCCTGGGATTCCAGGTAGAAAACCGAGTCTGTGTGAAAGTTTTCCACTCCTCGGAAGGGATACTTTTCTGCAATTAGAGTTCGGACCTCTCCTTCATCATTGGCATATTTCATGACCTGATGCAGGGTAGACGGGACAATACGGTTTGCATGTATCCAGGGTCTTCCCAACAATAAATTGTAGGAAGTGTCCGCGTCTATGATGTAGCATGTCACTTTGGACTTTAGGTCTCCAATTTGACATCTGAGTTTTATCTTCCCTAAGGGTCGAGTGCTATTTGCATTGAACCCGAAGATGGTGGTCTGGGTAGTGTGTAACCTGTGCATTGGGATCCCTAAGACTTGCATGACCCTGTAAGGCATGATGCTGAGTGCGGAGCCCGGGTCAACCTGGACACGACTGATTTTGGAAGATCCAATGTACCCCGTGTAATACAAAGGTCTGTCATGTTTGTGTTTAACCTGCATATCTTCTTGAGTGAACGATATACAAGGTAGACTTCTTGCATCTTGCAGACATTGCCGACAAGTTTGATCTTCAGAAACTTCGGGAATTGGAGCAACTTGTGTGATGAAGCTCTCCGTATTCTTCAAAGCTTCGATTAGAGCTTCTTTAGTAGTTTTTGACAACTTTAGGAGCTCATATAGTGTAATTCTGGCCGGTATGTTGGCCAGCTGTGCCATGACATTGAATTGAAATGGAGCACTCGATTCTCCGGATTCTTGGTGGAGATTTCTGTTAAACCGGAGCTCCTTTTGCTTCCCTTTATCAGCAGGCCTCTTTGGTACAGAACCCCCAGCGTCTTGGGGCTGTTCTTTAGTTTCTTGAGGGTTCTGGTTGTAGTCTCTCAAGTAAGCCTTCCCTGACCGAGTGCCGGGGTTGCCTTCTGGATATGCCGCTAAAACGATCCTCTCGTCTTCTGAGTCGGTAAGCGGTTTGAGCAAATCATCATTCTCATTAACAGAGGGGCTAATCATGTTGGATGACTTAGCCTTTCCTCTTTTCTTCTTGGACGAGGTGTTCGTCCACTGTTGGTCTTCTACCAAATCAGGGTGAACCCACATGATCTCCCCTTTTGTAGTGGTGAGGGGTATCAATCCCTTGCCTCTCTGACTGTGCAAGTCAGTATTTTTCAGGTGCATTTCACCCTTATGGATGGGGACCACGCCATCTGCGGTTGCCACCGGTGGGAAGTCACCGAACTGTACTGCTATCATGTTGGTAGACACCGTCTTTTGCTCAGGTTTCAGGGTGAGCACCTTAGCGTCCACCAAATTTTGGAGAATATCCTTAAAGATGTAACATCTCCGGGTAGGATGACCCAGGAATCTGTGATAGCGGTAGTAATTAGGATCATCTACCTTCCTTGCCTCCTCTGGCTTCCTAATATCAGGAAGCTGTAACTTGTTGTTCTTCCGCAGTAGCTGGAACAAGGTGTCCACATGTTCCTCTTTGAAGGAGTACTGTTTGGGTACTTTTTGCTTATTAGGCGTTTTGCCCTGCTTCGTGGGAGGCGGTACTTGCGTGTAATCAGCTGCTAAGGTCTCTTTCCCCTTAGACCGTTGGGCATTGTTCTGATTACGTTGCTGTTGTTGTTGTGGCTTGGGCTGTGCAGCTTCTTCGGCTTTCACCCGAGCGATAATTTCTTCAGCTTGTTCTCCTTGGGACACCAGTTGCCTCCAGGAGCGACATTCCGCTACCCCCATCTGGGCAAGGAGCTGTGTCTGCAGGTTGTGCCTGCAAGTTTCAACCAATGTTGATTGAGTCATACCTGAGGGGCATCGTAATGCCATGCTGCGGAACCTCTCTACATAAGCCTTGTTAGACTCTCCTTTCCTCTGTTTAGTGGCGAGAAGAGTCGGGACCGAGACCTCAGTGTCGTCTTTGAAGAACCTGGCTAGGAAAAGCCTTTCCAAATCCACCCACTTCTGAATAGATCCAGCAGGCAATTTCATAAACCATTCAAAAGCCACCCCTTTAAGGGTGCCGATGAACAAGCGTGTCAGTATAGCATCATTTGCTACTACATCTCCAGTTTGAGATTTGAAGTAGTAGATGTGCTGATTTGGTGATCCCGTGCCATCGAACGGTTGCAATGTTGGAGCTTTGAACTTCGGTGGGTAGGGAGCTATATCCCACTCAGCAGGATAAGGCCTCACTACTCCTTCTTCGCGGAGCTCACTTCTGTTGGTGATTGCATTGAGGCGAGCCTCCAGTTCATCCATCTTAGTGGACTGAGGATGCAGTTCTCTTTCCACCTCCTTCTCACCTTCAGACGAGGATTCCAAGTTGTGAGTCTCACGGTCTGAATGCTCGTGAGCTTTGTGTTTTCCCTTTGACGTTGTTCTCCGGGAAGATTCAGGTTTTTGGCCTTTTTCTGCTAGAAGCTGGGCCAGCATATCCTTCAATTGGAGAAGTGTCTCTTGTTGCGCTTGGAGTATGACGTGATGCTCGTCTACTCTTTTGGCTATGTCCTCGGGATTTCCCGTCATGTAAACAGAAACTTCTTGTGCTCCGACAGAGCTCGAAGATTGAGATTCGGCTATTGCCGAATGTTCATCACTTGTTGTTATCCCCTTGGCTAACTTTTGATAGTCAACCGGGCGAATAGCTCCTGTCCGCGTCCGAGTATTCCGATATACTCCTTCGAACTGGTCACAAATTTCCCTAACAGTTGGGGAATGACTTCTTTGTGACTCGTCAGAATCGGAATGTGAAGCTCTTCCTCTCCCAATCATGTTGATAGTGACCCCCGGATATTCAATTTTAGAGGCTTTCTTCTGTCGTCGTTGTCGTTTGGGAGGCCTAACGACACTCGTTAATCTGTTGAACACCGACTGTCTAGGCGTAGGTGAACAACAGCTACATTCGGAGAGGACAGCGGAAATGAGCCGTTCACACTGACATGAATGGGCCCCTTGCTGTGTTGACCTCCCTCTTGACAGTAGCTCACGCAAGTCGGAGACCTGGGAAAGATTTTGTGAGGGTGGAGGTGGAACCCCCTGCCTTTGGATCGGTTGGATATGAACATTAAATCCATGCCGTCCCTTCTGGACCTGACGGACCGTGTCATGTTCTTGAGGCGAAGCATGAAGGTCGCGCTTTGGTTTATAAACACGAGGTCGAGGCCTGTGTTTTACTGATGGAACAGATCCTTGTGGATCTTGTCCCGATTGAACGCACACTTGTGGTGTGCGTTTTGATGTTGAAACAGACCCCTGCGGGTCTTGTTTTGGTTGAACGCACACTTGAGGTGTGCATTTTGATAATGAAACAGACCCCTGAGGGTCGTTCTTTGTTTGAACGCACACTTGTAATGTGCGTTTGGTTGATGACCCAGACCCTTGAGGGTCAGGTTTTGTTTGAATGCACCCTTGAGGTGTGCGTTTAGATGATTGAACAGACCCCTGGGGGTCTTGTTTTGACTGAACGCACAGTTGTGGTGTGCGTTGGAATGGTTGAACGTGCCTTTGGGGGTCACGTTTTGGGACGCACTCTTGAGGTGTGCGTCTGGGTTGAACAACGCGCCATTGAGGGTCGCGTTTGAGCTGGATAACCCGAGGCTCATAGTCGGGTTCGTTGCCACGAAGTATGCGTTCTGGAGGAGAAACGTAGGGTTCGGGCAAATTTTCAGAAACGCAGTTCTTGCATTGGGCCGAAGTTCGGCTATTCCGCAGATATGCTCGCCGCATGGATCTTCTCCTCCGTCGAGCGGCGTTTTTCTTTGCTTGTTTCAACGCCTTGGCCGCAGCGTCGTTGGCGTTGATTGGGCTTTCCTCCGACATAGGTCTCTTTTGACCTATTATGCGCCGTAATGATACGGGGAGGAATCTTCAACTCGCAGAGCGAGTTTAAGGTCTTGGCCAAAAGAGAGGGCTCTCTTTGGCATCTCAGCAGCAGTGGTGACCTCCTTAGAGGTCTTGTGGGTATCACGCCTAGCTTTAGGGCTAAGCGACCCAGAGGAGAGAACCTCCTCGAACTTGGCTTGGTCGAACTCTACGACGAGAGTTTCGACGGTGGTTCCGGTGAGGTGGACGTCGGATTGCGCCACCACTTCTTCATCAGAGAAGCTAGTCCCCAGCGGAGTCGCCATCTTTTGTTTGTTGGAAATTTGCAGTAAAAAGACAATGAAAGAAAATTTAACTTGTATTCTCTCAAAATCAATTACAATTTGGATTCCGATTACAAAATAGAGGAGAATAAATTTGATTCTCCCCTTTGTTTAAGACTGGGTTCTTCTTGATAGCGATGGAGTGCTTCCTTCGATTGATCGCGTCGAACTTGCTCTCCGTTGACGATCCGACCGTACTATCTCACTGGAACGATTGACTAGTGTGATGAATTCGGTGTAGAACTCTCGATGAGTGTAAAGAACTCGTAATGAGTTGAAAACTCTAAAGAGAGTTGTTGAGAACCGAATAACTGGTTTGATATGATTAACTTGCGTTGCAAGCTTAATCACGAACTCTTAAAGGAGTTTCAGAACTCAGAGTGAGTTGGAACTCTGTAACAGAGTTGTTAGAACCGAAGATTCGGTTAATAGCCAAGTTGATTCTCCACTGATGAAGGGATTCTCTGAGATTTGATGATCTCCAAAAATCTCCTTCTTCGTGTTGTTGAACTGCCGAGATTTGTTGACCTTAGGCGGTTTTTGATGCCAGCTCCTTCAACCTTCTACGGTTTTGTTGCTGAAACCGATCAACCAACCAATCACCACCAACCCCTTACTCAGTTGAGTAAGTCGGTTATTTATATGGGGATTAGGGGTATAACCAATCCCTAAATCTGCTCCTAAGTGAGCGAAAATCCCTCAGAACGTGGGATAACGGTTTTAAAGCCGTTCGACTAGTGTTTGAACGATTCATACGCCTGATCTGGCGTTATGGACCTTAACTCTGCGTCTGAGGCTTGAGACGCAGAGTTAAACCTTTGTCAAAGGTTGAAAACGCACAGGCCGCATGCGTTCTAGAGTTGGAGACGCACAGGCGCTTGTGTATTCAACTCTGCGTCAAGAATTTGGGACGCACAGTTGAGTCTGTGAAAGAACGCACGTTAAGTGCACGTTTTGGTATTTTTAACTCTGCGTTACAGAGTTAAGTGCTTACTGGCGAACGCACAGGATATGTGCGTTTGGAATTTGAGAAACGCAGGAATTAACTCTGCGTTTAAGAGAGGTTGTTGACTTGTAACCTCGTCTATTATGATATTGCAAAGGCCATTGCTTATTGATCTTTGCCTGTTATAAGGTATGAGAGTCGTCAAATTGTAACTCTCACCATCGATTGTGAAGGCCACTAAATAGAATTTTCATCTGCTGTCGGAAGCGTCGTCAAATTGTAACTCCTCTCGATCTGTGTGAAAAGTCTTATATTTGCAGCTTTCGATTGTCGGCACGTAAGCTATTTGATTGTAGCTTTCGTTGTGAGAGCTAGACGGGAATCAACATCCATAGTGTCTTCTGGACGAATATTTGCCCATAGCTCTCTATCCAACAACTCACCAACTAAGTCTGACCTTTTATTTCTAAAATCATTACACTGCTCATCAGCATTCCTAATAGTTGATAATATAATATTAATCATGCTGTTGTCGCAGCCATCAAGATCAATCATCTCAGGCATGAAGCCATGTTTGTGGCGATTGCAGAATCGCAAATGCAGTGATTAGAAAGTCGTTTGATTGTGACTTCCATTGCCGGAACTTGATGGGGGTCAGCTATCCATTGTGATTTTTAGACAGCCTACATATATGCTCCACATCTCACATGAAAAAAGACTCCACCACAAGGTAAGCACTTCTTTAGACGATCTTTTCCCATTTTACGGCAACATCATTAGCTTTATCATTATCCACTGTAATACTTTGTTATCAACTTTCCACTCAAGCAAACGATCAATTAATACATTGCAAATATCCTGTCTTATGGAGCTTTGAACTTTAATAAAGCTAATTATGCATTTTTTGTAGCTTTCATAATTCATCAATAAAGTGAGCGGTGATGCACAAATAAGACAAATTTTGCGATGAAGATGTCCACTTATCCATTGTTAAACTTAATTTTAATTTATAGAGTTGTGGAAAACAAATCAAAAAGAGATTTTTTATAATCATTATAAATCTTCAAACACAACTTTCTGATTTGTTTACGATTTGGAATCTTGTGGTTTAGACGAAGAGAATGCACATACTTGATGAAAAAAATCATGTGATGCGATCTTAAATGGATATTCGTGCACTATTATTGCCTTTGCAAGCAAACTTTGACTCTTCTCATTATCAATTTGATAATTACTAAGTGCGCAAGTTCTATCATTATTTTTCTTAGTAGCTTGAACTAATTGTTGACGGATATTGGCCTAATCTTTTTAGGGCATCTCGCAATATGATTTTAAGGTATGATGTACCCCTGATACTACGTCCATCAGATTCAAATGGGTAGTGCTTTACAATTTGCTCTCGCTACACAAACACACACACATATATACATATACATATATAGGAACATGATAAAATGAGATGGTGAGCTCAGATTCTCATCGTGAACTAACCTAATAAGCTACCCGAAACGATTATCGGCACCGTCCATCATGTTTTGCACTCATCATCATCATCTATATATAGAAAAAATTATATTGTTTTGAAATTTTTAACCATTGTCTTAGCTATACGTAGAAGGGACGGCTGTTAAGCTGCTTGAAAAATTAACATATTAAACTAATCTGATTCATATCTAAGAAGACTCCAAATTATGTGAAAATTATATCATATACATTTCATGACGTGTTGAACAAGATATACAGTGCCGATCATGAATTTGGTGACTGAATTAGTCTAGCTCATGATAAGATTTGAGCTCACCATCTTATAATATCAATATTCTATGTGTGTGTGTGTGTAGTAAAGCTCCTATAAACTTAAGTAGATATGAGTACTTATTCATCAACTTTTTTATCTTTTCATATGTTTTGAGATTTGTGCTGCACATCAAGGCTACTTTTGAGATTTGTGTCTTGATTTGTATGACATGTTAGCACAAATTTTAATATAAAGTTAATGGATAAAAAGTTAGTGGACAAAGAACTCCTATCCACTTAAGTTTATAGAATTTTTTTTTTTCGAGACGCATGTTCTTTATCTTTCATTGTACATATATATTTGAGATCTGCGTTGTTTGGAGGCTTAGCATATTATGAATCTCCAACATGCATCAACTACCTCTAAGTTTCACAATCATGAGAGTCCCATCCTTGTTTAATTCCCAAGGCGCTGGTTTTGCCATTTGTATTTTAATATCTCATTAAGTTGGGCAGTAAATTTAGTCTCCTCGGGCCCATGCATAAACAAGTCAATTGGCCTTATAAGTGCCTGAGTCGGCTAAAGTTTAGCTATATGGAGCCCGCTAGTTTCCTGAAAATATTAATCAATATATATATTTTTGGCTATAAATAATCCTCACCTCCTAAGTCCTTTCATCCTGACTAGCTGTATAGAATCTCAAGATGAAGATGTTCTCTAACTTCTATCTCCTTTTTCATCTTCTTATTTTTCTCCTCCCTCCTCTTTTTTTGTATCTCAGCTACAACAAGAGGAGATCACATTATCTTAACAATAAAGATGGTGTTAAGTTTAAGGGAACTGTGGTGTTAATGAAGAAGCACGTATTGGATATGACCAATATTCGTGCCTCGATTGTGGACAGAATTTATGAAGTTTTTGGGAGGAGGGTCTCATTTCAGCTTGTTAGTGCCACTGTGGGAGATCCAAGTAATTTTTGATTGATTTCTTCTCTCTCTTTCTTTTAATGTATTTATAAATTATAATGGACTTAAGATGAGAAAATAATGATCTTTTCGCTATACAACTCATATTCTAAAGGATGAAGAAGTAATTATAATCAGTTCACTCACTCTCAAACAGTCAAACCTAACTGACTTGTACTGATCGACAAAAAAGAAATTCATCAGAGTACTAACTGTCCAGTAAATCAAAACCATTGCATAATTTTCTATCACAATATAAGGTTGTATTTGAATTTAATTCTAATTAAATTGTTTCAGAATCGTTAGAATAGCGATTCTAGAATTAATTTTCCGCACCAAATTTCATAGTTTTTGCATTCCTATAAAAGGCTTCGTAATTTATGGATTTTCAAGGGGGTTATTTGTAAAAAGTTGGTTGAGTGTAATTTTCTTATTTTTCAGGGTGTATTTTGTTACTTTTGGATTTTTTAGGGGATTATTGATTATGATTTTTATTTTTTAGTGAATTGTTTGCAATTTGCTGATTTGATAAGGGCTTGTTTGTAGTTTTCATATTTTTTGGGGGTTATTCAAAACTTATAGTTTTTTAGGTTTGTTGGTAAATTTTTTGATATTCAAGGGTTTGTTGGTAAGCATTGGATTTTTCAGACAGTTGTTTGTAATTATTAAATTTTTACAGGACGGTCTGTAATTTTTGGAGTTCAGAAGGCTGTTTATAGTTTTTGGATTTCCTAGGCCACTTTAAAACTTTCATATTTTCCTAGGTCTGCTCATAATTTTCAAAATATTCTGGAGGTAGTTTATTTTTATGTATGTTTAAGATTGATCTGCGATTTCAAATTTGTGATCGTTGTTTACATAATTTTGGATACTTAACGAAGATATTGTAATTTCTAGATTTTTTAAGAGTATGTATTTTCGAATTTCGAAATGAAGGGCTGTCTTCGTAAACTTTTGAGTTTTAGAAACTAATCTGCATTTTCAGATTTTAAATCAATAGTCGAGTGGAGTCATAGAGAGGGAAAGTTCAAGTGAGAGAGCAAGGGAGGAGTCGAGAGAGAACACCAGGGTTGGCGATGACATGGTTTTAGAGGTCATTCAAAATTCTTGGCTTAGTAGTGTAAAATTCTATGTAAAAAGCGTAGTACAAACATTAAAAACATTGTTTTCGTTAATGTGGGACCCACTGAAAGGAAGGGATCGACAAATACACAACCTAACCATCTTAATGGACAAATTTTTAAAAACAACCGTATTTCAACATTAATGAGCAAAATCGACCATTTCACAAAAAAAAAAACAGCAAAATTGATCATTTTCATCTGAAAAGGATCGATTTTGTTGTTGTAAAGTTTTTTTCGAACTGCACAGACTACTAGTCCCGTGCAGTCGATCTCTCTCTCCTCACTCACTTGCCTATCCCTCTCTCTCCTCACTCACCTTCCCCGTTCCCGTGTACTTCATCCCCAGCCTCTCTCTCTCTCCTCACTCACCTCCCCCATTCACTTCGTCTCCTCCGCGACTGCTCCACCACTACCGCTCTCTCTCTCCTCACTCACCTCCCCCATTCACTTCGTCTCCGCGACTGCTCCACCACTACCGCTCCCTCCCTTGATGATCACCTCCACTTCCACGACCTCCCCCTCTCTCCCTACCCACCCCTCCCCCAGCAGACCCTAGCCCCGCCCCGTCCCACCTCCAACCGTCCGTCGGTAAGGCCCAAGCCACTTCGCGACCATGTACCTGCTCTTCATCCATGGTGGCACGCTCAGCCCCCTCCTCTTCATCGACCCCCTCGCCGCCTCCAGCATCATCCTCTCCGCCTGCTTCACCTCGTCCGCTCTCCCCACCATCACCTTCGGCATCACCGCCATCAATTCCTCTTACTCCTCCGTCGGCCTCGCGATCTCGAACTCCGCCGAGAACCCCAAGTCGATCCACAATGTACCTCTCTTCGCCGCTGATCACAACGTTGACGTACTCGTGGAAGTGGAGGTGAGTAGCAGCCTCCTTGAGAATGAGTGGGTGAGGAGGAGGGAGGAGAGAGGGGCGGGGAAGTGGAGGACGACGGCGTCGAAGAGGGGTTGGAGGTGGGAGGGGAAGTGGGAGGGGGCGGTGCTAGGGTCTGCTGGGGGAGGGGGGAGGTGAGTGAGGAGAGAGAGAGAGAGAGATAGGCAGTGAGTGAGGAGAGAGGGAGATTGGTTGCACGGTAGTCCCGTGCAGTTCAAAAAAATTTATAGCAACAAAATCATCCTTTTCAGATGAAAATGGTCGATTTTGCTGATTTTTTTTTGAAATTGTCTATTTTGCTCATTAATATTGAAAAATGGTTGTTTTTAAAAATTTGTCACAATCTTAATTTATGGCTCGTGTTCAACTTGTCTTCTTCTCTAAGGCCGTTTATTTGAAGCGTGACTTTTTAATAGTGAAGCCAAGATCGGGTCTCGCAGGTTTCACATTTAGAACTGTACGTGTATATATGTTCCAAAACAATTGTCGATAACATTAATTTTTGATGATGCAGATGACAGGGACATGGGGAAAGTCGGAGAGCCTGCGTACATCGAAGGATGGATCACAAGGATAGGGTCTCTGTACGCCGATGAGATTCAGTTCACGGTCAACTTCAATTGGGACGAGAAAACCCTGGGGCTCCCCGGAGCTGTCATCGTTAAAAATCATCACAGATACGAGTTCCTCTTAAAGAGGGTCACGGTGGAGGGTATACCCGGCAAGGGTCGGATGCATTTTGTGTGCAACTCGTGGGTCTACCCGGCGTACAAATACTCGTACGACAGGATTTTCTTCGCCAATGACGTACGTGAAATATAGCTACATTATGACGATGATAATGATATTGAGATTAATATATGGCAACCTTACACCAAAGGAAAAATGTGAAAAGTTCAAAAAAGAAAATGATAAATAATAATAATAATAATAATAATCACGTTGTGTTATTCACTCATATAAGAGGCCTCGCTAATATATATGTTAATCTTGGTGCTCTATGGCGTGCGTGTGCTAAAAATAATGAAAATCAAGAATAGAAAGTTTATGGTTTTGCAATAATAGATTTGTTTGTCCATGGTATATATAAAAGAAAAGTTGCATCATAAAGCATGCATGAAGATCAAAATGCTGGGGTCTAACATTCAGAAAAAAAATTGGGAAGGAAAATTTTCTATGATATGTGACTGATATATGTCCGTTAAGCTTATTACTAATTTTAAATAGCTTAATAATTGAAATTTATGTGATTTGAGGGACCAATTTCCAGATAACTTAAGAATAGAGGGACCTAATAATAATTTCGATAGCAATATCTAAATTCTTATAATCTTCATACTTCGGAATTAGACCCCCAAATCTTCATATTTGTTTGTCTTATTTCAATCAATTTAATATTTAGCATCTAATTAAAACAACTTAATAGATTTTGTGGGTCTTATTTAAAACAACTTAATGCATTCGGAGGTCTAATTTAGAAATATGAAGCTTTGGGTTGTTATATAGAATTAACAAAGATTTGTTGGGTCTAATATAAAAAGAGTTATTATATATATATATATATATATATA
>BQKN01063709.1:179589-192421 GCA_022839385.1 Asparagus kiusianus
ATATATATATATATATATACCCCTTAAATGATGTATAGTTGCAAAAGGTCCCCTAAATACTCGCAGTCAGAAGCTTGAAAAAGAGCAAAAGATAAAGTTTATACCTCGGCGACAGTGACGGGTGCGGGTGTCCCCCCCAAATCTGGAGACAGATCCTGAACCTAAGGAGATGTTTCGGCCTTGGCCATGAAGACTGCGGCAGTGAGGAAGAAGAAGAGGAAGCGAGAGAGGTGGACCGTGGAACTGAGGACTAAGGAGTGAGAGAGAGTGAGAGAGAAGAACTGAGGAGGCGGCTTGGAAAGGGGGAAGGGAAGTTTAGGTGTTTAAGGTTTGAGAGTCTGAGTTGTCTTTGGTGACGGGTCGGGATTGAGCAGAATGGGTATTTAGATCATGGAGTATTCGGTCGGTTCGGGTTGAAAAGTTTTTAACCCGACCGAACCGTGCTCAGCCCTAGGTATACCCACAAATAACTCCATAAAAAATGCCAAGGCGAAAGGAAGTACATACAACTTCGCCGACTCCGACTAAAAAGCAATGAAGAGACTCAGCTGGCATGATGGAAGTCAACTTTGCGGCTGGCTACTTTTAAACGTCGATAAATTTCGCTCCAATTAATCAAAAATATATATATATATATACATACATACATGCAACTTGCTCTTTCTAATTAACATCCTACCTGACAACAAATTCTTAAAATATTCTTGCTGCAGACTTATCTACCAAGCAGGACACCGAAGCCATTAATACCGTACAGAGAAGATGAGCTCAGAGTTCTGAGAGGAAATGGAGCCTATGGGAAGCTACAGGAGCATGATAGAGTTTATGATTATGATGTGTACAATGATCTCGGCGATCCATCAAAAGGCGAAGAATATGAACGACCGGTTCTCGGAGGTTCTAGAGAGTCTCCTTATCCACGACGAGGCCGAACCGGACGTCCCTTAACGAATGGTATATAGCTCAAACAACCATATATTTTCCTAATTAAAAATTGCTATTCTATTTCATTAATTTTCCTAACACATGATATTATACTGACATATGAATTTCCGACACACACACACTCACTCTCTCTCTTCATTCCTAAGTATACGAAGCTCAATTTAATTTCATCATGAATATTGATCCGCGCGCTTGAGAGGAATTCTAATTACAAATCTATCAGTCTTTACAGTCAGCTATATATACAGATAATAACATGAATATTACAGTTCATACATAATCATAAATACTAGTCTAAACTGACAACAACGAGACAACAACATGCCACATCAGCATCCGTAAGATTTTTCCATAGTTGACCTGCATGGTCACTTTCATGAACTCGTCGAGCTTTGACTTTCTATTTTTGATATAACCCAGGCTATAAATATCACTTGTTTGGTGAAATTGAACATTCTGGTATAATCAAATGAAAATTAATTGGAACTCAATCAGACGTGACAGAGAATCAAATTAACCAAAATATTTTGAGTTGTCATATTTTAGTCATGTTTTCTATTTGAATTAATCGCTCTCTCACTCTAGACATTTCCAACATATTGTATCAATTATCAAATCAGGAGAATTTCTGTTGGTTTAACATTTAGCCCTTTTGAGTTTGATAATTATAACACTATTTTTTTTTCCAGGTGACTATCTACCGTGTGACGAGTATTTTGGACACCTGAAGTATTCAGACTTCATTGCATCTAAACTCAAAGCAGATAAAGCCAGCTCAGTGAAGGGCAAAGGAGAGGAAGAGTTCGGTTCGTTCAAAGACGTAATGGATCTTTACAAAGGATCCATGGAGATGCCTAGTTTTATCTCAAAGATTATAGATTGGATCCCCTTTGAGACGATCAAGGAGCTTTTGAGAACAGATGGAGATCAGAAATTGTTGGCTTTTCCACTGCCTCAAGTTATTAGCAAAGGTACATTAGTTAGAGATTATTAACAAAGATAATTGGAAAATATGCTAAAAACAATCTGCTCGGCTTTTTACATATATACCACCAAATCATTCAAGTCTACAAATTTAGGCTCTGTTTGCAAATTTGTAAAAAAAAAACTATATAATCAACTATAATCATTAGGGAGGTGGATCAAAACAGAACTGGTTTATAATGCTCCTTTTTAAGATCTAGGAAAAACTAGGTCAGTTTCGGTCTATAGTTTATTCCAAACTGAATTCTGGTCTAGTTTTGTGAAATTACCAAACCGGCCTAGATTCCTTCTTCGACTGATTTAATTTGATATTCCTATGCTACTCATCTAGATAAAGAATAACATTTTTTGAGAGAAATCAAGAAAATCAATTTCTTAAAAGACAATTTATACAATTTTAGTCAGTCATAGTTATTTAGCGTTCAAAAACAAAATGTGGGTTGATAAATTGTTTGTTTACTCATCTATTTGTTTATTTTGCAACGATCTTTTTTCACCTAAATTAGCGTTTGAAATGTCTTGGAGACTGGTTTTTGCCGACTTTTGAAGGAAATGTACCATACTGCTTATATATCTCTTTCCATATATGGCACCTCTGTGAAAGGTTGAATTTTTTTTAAATGTTGGCATTTTACAACTGAGACAAAACGATTATATCAGATGATGATAAATCTGCTCTGTGGTCAACGGACAAAGAATTTGCGCGGCAAATGATTGCCGGTCTCCATCCGGTACTAATTCGTGCTGCCAAGGTTTGCACAATTCTTAGATTCACAATTAATAATTTCCTTTCCAATTGATGATAACACGAGCACATTTCATTGGTGTGGTATAATTAACTCATTACATCTTGTAATTTGGTTAGGAGGAAGAAATACGAGAGTTCAATAAACAGCCAGAGAGAGTTTCAAATCGGACGGAGGTATTTCTTTTTTTTTTAATACACATATAGTCAGAAAAATTAGTAAGGACATGAATTAAATGGAAAAATACCCATACCAATTATTGCCATTTCGTGCCTCTACAGGCGAGCGACGATGAAGATGAAAATGAGGACGGATGGGTAATTCCACCTACCAAAGAAAAAGAGGAGGGAGATGATAACAAGAGGTTCTTCATATTGGATCATTCCTACCTTAAAGAGTACCAAAGGAAAATATATGATCTTACTACCAACAAAGTATATGCCTCAAAAACACTAGTGTACTTGGAGAAAGATGGAACATTGAGTCCGAGAGGGATAATGTTAATAGATGCAGTTGGAGAAGATGAATATGTAAAGAGATTTTATTACCCTGCAGAGGATGGGGTCAATGGAGCTCTATGGAGGATAGCGAAGGCATTCGTAGCAGTGAACGACTCGGGCCATCATCAACTGGTTAGCCACTGGTATGAGATCCTACTTCTTTTCACCTTCAAATATAGCAAACTTTTTACATATTAACGAATGGACTTAAAAGGTAAACTCAACAAAAACACATCATTTTACAATCCACCTTTTGACAATCATCAACGTCAATTAAAAAAACATGCATGTCATAAACCAAGAGAGAGAAAAAAAAGAGAAAAACTAACGAATTATAAAAAGTTTTCTTTTATGTTACAAAGCGAGAAAATCACTGTTAAATAGAAGAAAAATAATTATAATGCTAAAAGGGGTACCTTCTCAGTCACGTCCTATATTTGCTCATAGATGAAATTCATACCATTTTCTCGAAGTTATGAATCCAACTGGTTCTAAGTGGTACTTCTCAATCATAAAAGAAGCGTAGACCACCAGATTCATCATATCTGAAGACCTTCAAATACCAAGGTTTAACGCAGATACGCGTTCCATTGCATTCCATGATGAGCAATGGGGATCGTTTATGGACATACTTCACCAAATATTTCCTTATCTTCCCATAAAACCTTAAGCACGTACATATGCACATCTAATTTAATTTTTCAATCTTTAACAGCTGTTTTGACTTCTTTCAGGCTTTACACGCATGCAGCAATTGAACCCTTTGTTATAGCGACAAACAGACAGCTCAGTGTTATGCACCCAATCTACAAGTTGCTGAGCCCTCACTATAGAGACACCATGAACATGAACTCCTTGGCTCGACAGCTCCTCATACACGCAAATGGACCCGTAGAGAGAAACTTCTTTCCCGGAAAATTCGCAATGAGTTTGACATCAGAGATTTATAAAAGCTGGAACCTCATGGATCATGCACTCCCAACTGATCTCTGCAAAAGGTATTCCAAAATATCTTCTCTTACACGTATATTTCAAGGTAAAAAGAAAAAATGTGTCCCAAGATTATAGTTAGTTACAGAGGAATATCCTATAATTTGAATAAAGCAAACGTTTACTTGCACAGGTTCCCTGTAGTACCGCCCTTTGGAAGTTATTACATTTGTAGCTTCATTTTGGTACATAGAACCCCTGAGTGAAAATTACACAACTATTTTACCCTTAAAAGAAAAAGAAATTTTCTTTGTGGCAAAGAGATCAGTTGGGAAATCCATATAGCATTTACGTATTTGTGTCCTCTCCATTACCAAAGACGTAATGAAGTGACTGCTACCTTTAATCACTGCCAATTATTTGTTTTGTGGATGAGTACTACTTAGTCTCAGATTTTAACACGTATCATTACTTCCATACATTTTGGCATTTTGCTCATTCCTACTTTACATCCAACTAGATGAATCACAATCGTTTACTTGACAAATGGACAATTGTAATTGACAAATGCGCAATTGTAATTAAAAATATTTCTCTCCACTGCAGGAGCAGTAGAGATTTGGGCATGTTTGGCAACCATATGTAAATGAAGCCAAAAATAGGAAAGTCACGCCACTTCCCAATTTCTCTTGTTTGGAGTATGGAAAGTAAAGAGTGTCACATCAGCTTTTTAAAGTGAATGGAAAGTTGGGGGAGAGGAGGGAGAAACTAGATTTCTAGACTTCTTACATATCTTTTTTGCATAAATTGTATGCTTTCTACTATCATTTCCTATGATAACCAAATAGAACAAGTAGAAAATAAATGTCATGTCATATGCTACATCAGCATTCCATTTGTTTCCTCCTATCATCCAAACAAAATTTCTCAGAATAGAAAATAATAAGAAAGTACTTTCTTGAGAAAATATTTTCTCTAACTTTTTACTTTTTATTTAATTTCTGGTTGCCAAACATGTCTTTATGTCCATCCAACATTAATGGTGTTAGCTATTAGCACATATTAACAGCGTTCTTTTCAATTCCCAGGGGCGTAGCAGCAATGGAAAACAACAAAACCCTCCGTCTCCTAATTTCTGACTACCCCTACGCAGTCGACGGCCTTGAGATCTACTGTGCCATCCAAAACTATGTCTCCTCCTACTCCTCCCTCTACTACACCACTGACATCTCCCTCCAATGTGACGTAGAGCTCCAGACCTGGTGGACCGAGCTCCGCGAACTTGGCCACGGGGACCTCAAACACGAACCCTGGTGGCCCAACATGCAAACCCTATCATCCCTAACCGAAGTTTGTACAATCCTCATCTGGCTTGCATCTGCCTACCATGCCTCCCTCAACTTCGGCCAGTATGCATATGCTGGCTTTGTCCCAAACCGACCCACATTCATTCGACATCCAATGCCAGATCCTAAAGAGTATGATGAGATTGAAAATGACCCTGAGGGGTTGTTACTTAAGAGTATAACGAGCAAGGCACAGGCATTAACGGTTATGTCAGTGTTAGAGATTTTGTCGATGCACTCGAGTGATGAGGTTTATATTGGGCAGAGGGAGGATAAGGAGTGGACGTCGGATCGAAGGGCAGTGGAGGTTTTTGAGAGGTTTAGAGAGGAGCTGGTGAGGATTGAGAAGAGGATCGAGGAGAGGAATAAGGATGAGAGGTTGAAGAATAGGATAGGGGAGGTTGGTGTTGCTTATACTTTGCTCTATCCTAGTACTTCAGATTTTAGGAGGGTTGCGGGGATTAGTGGAAGAGGGGTTCCTAATAGTGTGTCTGTCTGAGATTTTGGGTGATTTTACAGAGTTAGTGTTAAGAGGGATTTTGTTGTTTTGTATTTGATTTTGTTGTATGTTTTATCTGCTTACTTTCTGATAGTTTGCTCCAAAGCGGATATCAAATTCCTTCATTGGCCAAATACGGGTTTTGCTGTCACATCACTACAGGATCCATGGACTTTGAGGACAAGAAGCTGACAGAGAAACAAAATACCTGTAATCCAAAAATAAAGTCCAAAAATTTGATTGAAGGTTTAAAACATTAGCCAAGTTAAATTGTTTCTACTCAATGCTATCACCATAGACCAACCATGATAAGAATTTGAATGTGGTTCCTAGCAAAAATAAAAACTACATGGCAAAACTTAGATTGTTCAAATTATGTCACTATAGTTTGACGATTCAGAAATAAAGTAAGAAAATTCACTCTTAAATGGGAAACTGCGCTGAAATTGCAGGAGATAACCGAGGCAATTCTGCATTAGGAAGCTCCAGGGTGAAGCTAATGGAAGTAAAGAAATAAGACACGTGCTAAGAGATGGAGAGAAAGAGAAACTCAGGGAGATCGCGAACAACTAGAAGGAACAAAAGACCCAAAACCCGTAATCCATATAGCAAGTGCTTATACAGACTAATAAATTACAAACGAACAAACTAGCATAATTTGTAGTAATGTAGCTTGTTAAGTGAAGCAAGAAAACAGAATGTAGTCCGCTAACGTCTACAAATTAAAAAAATTATCAGATACTCTTTTTGTGTGTATGCATGTGTTTTGACCCAATGTCAATTGATTAACCATACTTCAAATTTCGTGATTTTCAGGGGCCACCCATGATTTTTTCAGTTTTCTTTATTTCGATCCAATGGTAATTATGTAGGTAATATGTAGTAGCCTAAGGAATTAGTGCCTTAAAATTAGATTAATGGAGAAAATTTTTAAAAATACAGATTAGGGAAAACTAATTAGGGATTTCTTTGGAATTTGACCCCCCCAGCTCTTGTTTAACTGTCACATTAGTGTTTTAATGGCTAAAAATCATTTAATGCTTGGGGCGACACCTCCTCAATAGAGGGATAAAGCACAGAAAATATCAAAGAAAACCCAAAAAAAAAGAACAAGAAAAAAAACGGAGAATTCCCTCTCATCCTCAACAAAACTCTCTGGGATCAATAGAAAGCTTTTGAACGGAGAAAAGAAGACTAAGGCAACAAATCAATATCCCAATCAATTGAGGTATAACTCACTTTCAAATTTCATAGTAAGTTTTAGTAATTTGAATCAAAATAGAATGAGTGAGGATGATAACTTGTTACGCTTATGAAGTTAAAAACTAGGATTTGCAAAAAGAAACAAAATTTTTATGTGTTTAAGATGTATGTGATGGACTGGAAAAAAATTACTAACCCTAGATCCGGCGGGGGTCTTATCGTCGGCCGCTCCTGGACGTCGGTGATTCCTGTCGTCATGGGGGGAGAGAGAGAGAGAGAGAGAGAGAGAGAGAGAGAGAGAGAGACCTCAGACGGCCCAGTCAGAAAAAAAAGAGAGAGGAAAAGTCGTGTCCACTATAGGTGAGTTCATTTCTCATTAGTATTTTATAATATGAAATTACATGAGTATTATATTTGATTTATCTTGTAATCGAAAAATAAATAATATATCATTTTCATATATATAAAGTTAAAATGTAATTTGATCTACTTTTGTTGTGACCTAAACCATAAATACGATGTTGATTTCATACAAGATATGAAAAATCAATTTGATTTTATATGAACTATGAAAAATGAATTTGGTTCTTATTCAATTTCAAATAATTGTGGGAATTGCTTTATTTGAAAGCTTTTGAAGAAAATAAATATTTAGAACGTGTTTCAACAGTTTAATAGATTCAAAAAATTTCTGTGACTTAGTATTTGATAAAAAAAATAAAGAAACGTAAAATCCGTAAACTGTTTTAACTGGGATAACGAGTTTTACCCTTGTCCACGTCATTTGAAAATATCTATAAATTCTGATACGCAAGGTATTACTCATTTAACAAGTGATTCTCGATATTTTCAAACCCTCAAAAAGTTCACTATGCAGAGATTTTGTCTGTCATATGGTGAATGCACCTTTATTTGACCACTCTGTATTGGCCCCTCTGTATTGGCCCCTCTGAAATTTGTTTTGGCCCCTCTGTATTTGGCCAATAACCTATGATGGTATTAGGTACATTCGATTTCCAAGAATTATCTGTTATGTGATGCGTTTTACGCATTCCCATGCTACTAAGCTATAATTCGTAGCCTTGGTGTGACCTATGAGGTGACTTTCACATTCATGAATAACTCATTGAGAATTAAGAATCTGATAATTGACTATGAAATTGAGAAAATAATAATCCTCTGATTTTGTACAAATTAGTTTTTCTTTCTTAATGTTGACCCTGATTTAAAAAGGGTTGATTCTAGAAAACATCATAGTGTATTCAGTTGCACACATAAGAAAGAAAATATAGCCTCCTCAACAGAGGGGTAAAATAGAGAAAAAATCAAAAAAAAACCCACAAAAAAGAAAAAAATGGAGAATTCCCTCTCATCCTTAACAAAACTCTCTGGGATCATAGAAAGCTTCTGAGGGGAGAAAAGAAGACCAAGGCAACAAATCAATATCTCAATCAATTGAGGTATAACCCACTTTCAAATTTCATAGTAAGTTTTAGTAATTTGAATCAAAATAGAATGAGTGAGGATGATAACTTGTTATGATTATGAAGTTAAAAACAAGGATTTGCAAAAAGAAACAAAAATTTTATGTGTTAAAGATGGTATCAGAGCCTAGGTTTCGACGTTAGAAGCCTTGTAGGACACGTTAGTATAGTGTATATGCGCTAGATGAGTGTTATCGTATATGTCAGCTATGTGATATATATGTCTGTATACATATATATATACGTGTAAGCATATGAATGTTTTATAGTTAGGCCTTTTACATATTTAAGGAGGGTACTTACGGGATTTAGTTTACCTTATTTCATTTTAGAATTTTCTAGTATTTCTTAATACATGTTTATTTTATTTTATTTCTGTCCCTTTATTTTAGTATGCTGATAGATTGTCCCCTTTTTGCAGGATGACGGTGACACATTCATTAATCAGTTTCTCAGACACACATTCTAGCTATACAATTTCTGTAGACAGCTCCTGGGAACCTAGCTTAAGAGACCGGGAGTACACTTCTGATGAGACTGACTCAGGCTTGATAGTGGCTGACCATGTGACCCCAGACTTATCGGAGGTCGAATCAGTAGAAGTTAATATAACAGATTCATCGGAGTCTAAGGTTGATCATTTTGATGACGAGGATCTAGCGGTAGAGGTTATTCCAGTTGAGTCATCACCTTCAGAAGCTACTGTGGGTTCGTTCGATCGCTCTGGCACCGAATCCCAGGTGGTCCAGATTTTTAGTGATAATGATGGACTCTCTTTTTCTGAAAATGAGTCGAATACCATGCGTATTGGTCCAGATCTCGATCTTGAAGGATGGGGGACTAGTAGTATCGACTCAGATCCAATGTCCGACTCTGATAATAACTAAGACTCGGATGAGACCGAGCCAACCGAGAAATCTAGCTCTAGCAGCTCATCTTCCTCGATGATATAGAGTGTAATTGTTAGGATAATTTTGTAATATTAGTATATGGGTTTTCGTAGTTACTCTCACTGTTTTAAAAAACCTCCGCCTAGTCCGCTTAGGCGTACGCCTAGGCCTAGGCGATACCTAGGCCGCCTAACTAGCGCCTAGAGTCTAGGCGGTATTTAGGTTGCCCACCTAGATTTTACGAGCGTTTAGAGGAGCATTGTCTGCTTACATGGATTGCACCCTGTAGGCCTTGATTGTGATTTTATGTGTCGTAGCCTACACGTCCTCCAAACTCCATTAACCTCCAAATATGAACACCTTTACTATCTCCTCCGACCTTCAGCAAAACCTCATCAACCACCACTTAAATGAAGAAAGAAAAAAAAACGTCCAGAAACCGCTTAAGCGCCCGCTTAGGCGACTAAGCGTTGGGCGTCAAGTCCGACGTCTAGAAGCGCCCAACGTTTAATGTAACATTGGTTACTCTTTTGGTATATATAGGATATTTTGGTAGAAAATATGTATATATGTAAACCCATGTACTCAGATATATGTATGGACTAAAAAGTTAACCATGAATAATATATTTTGGCTTGTAAATACAGATTTGTGTTATTATATTGAGTAATAATTGAGTTCATAATTACTTGAATTGCGTATATGTGGCTGACTCAAATTATTTCTTGTATAACAGTTGACCTAAACATTTTATTATCTATAGAGAGATATGGCTACAGGTAATGAACAAACCCCTCCTAACGGAGATAAGGATCTTAATCAAACGATAAGTGAAATGATAAGATCTAGAATTACTCGTGCATCCACCTCAGGAAACTCAATAGACAACAACGCACTGATGGAATTATTACAAGCAGTGACATTTGTAGTCACCAGGTAACAAGATCAAATCGATCATAATCGGATGAATGTTTCACTTGCCAACAAGTAAAGGTTGAGCACCAAAAACCAGCTGGATTAGTCCATAACTTGGACATACCAATGTGGAAATGGAAAAAGATCACCATGGATTTTATCACTGGCCTTCCGAAATCTTTAAGAAAAAATGATGTAATATGGGTGATTATGGACCGGTTGACAAAGTCAACACATTTTTTACCTTTCAATATGAAATTTTTATTAGAAAAGCGGACTAAAATATACATTAATGAGATAGTGAGTTCATTTCTCACTAGTATTTTATAATATGAAATTGAATGAGTAATATATTTGATTTATCTTGTAATCGAAAAATAAATAATATATCATTTTCATATATATAGTTGCTCTGAACTTCTATCATCAACAGGTTTATGAATATTTTGAGATAAACTATGTGATATGAAGTGTCAGATTTGACTCGTAGATAAGACTTGTCTCGTGCACAGGTCACTGTTGTCACGTAACCTGTATTTATGAATTTTTCGCTGAAGTTTCGGAGCGTGACATAATACCTCAAAAGATTTTCAAAAGTTTTAATCCGATGATTTTGACCTTTTTCCATCTTGACTCAAACAATTAAGGAGGTTCACTTTAAAATTCACGATTTACATTGGATGTGATCCACAATTTTTCACATTTTGTTTGTTTGTACTCAATTGAAATTAAGTACGAAACTCACAATTTTCACGGGCAAGTACTTCAAGTATTGCAATTTTTAGGATATCACACATTATTTTTGTCAATTTTTATTTGTTTCATCCCAATTGCTATCAAGCATGCATACTTTGAAATTCATAATTTTTATGAGCAATAGCGCATGATTTTGGTGACTTTTTGCTCGCTTTGACCCAATGACAATAAAATGTGTGTATTTTATAGTTCAGATTTTCATGAGTCGTAACCCATAATTTTTTACTTTTTTGTTTGTTTAGAACCAACTACAATTAAGTTGACTTATAAATTCGCGATTTCCATGGGAAGCCCACGATCTTGACCATTTTTATTTATTTCGATCCAATTACAATTAAGTACGCAAATTTCAAGTTTTGCAATTAACATGGGACATAACACTAATTAATGTCCAAATTTTATTTCGACCCAATTGCAATTAGGTACATTACTTCAAATGATTTTCATGGGCTACAACGCATGGTTTTTGTTCATTTTTTTCATTTCAATCAAGTGACAATAGTGTATGTGCATACTATCAAATCATTATTTTCATTGGCCATAGTCCACACTTTTTTTTCATTTTTGTTTGTTTGGACCCAATTAGAATTAAGTATACGCATTTCTAAATTCGTGATTTTCATGCGCTAAAATCTATTATTATGACCATTTTTTCTTTTTGACCCAATTGCAATTAAATACATATATTCAAAGTTTCGCGATAAACATGAGATATAACACAATTTGTTTCCAATTTATTTGTTTTAATTCAATTGTAATTAAGTACACATATTTTAAAACTTGCGATTTTCATAGGCTATAATAAATGACTTTTGTCAAATTTTGTTTGTTCGACCTAATTATAATTAAGTATAGGTATTTCAACTAACAATTATAATAAGATATAACGCACAAATTTTGTTCATTTTGTTTGTTTCGACTCAATTGCAAATAAATATGCGTACTTCATAATTCACGATTTCGTGGGCTATAAGCCTATAACCCATGATTTTTTTTCATTTTTGTTCGTTTCGACCTAATGTCAATTAATTACGCTTATTATAAAATTCATGATTTTAACGGGTTATAACCCAATTATTTCGTAATTACCCTTCGTTTTGACCGAGTAATTAAGTATGCATATTTAAAAGTTTGCGACTTTAATGGGCCATATACCCATGATTTTTGTTCATACTTTTCATTTGATCCAATTGCAAGTAGGCATAAGGAGTTCAAAATTTACATTTTTCATGGCTATACCCCATAATTTATGTCCATGTTTGTTCATTTAGACCCAATTGCAAATACGAATATGAACTTCATAATTTTCATTTTTCTAGCGTTATAACTCGCTACGTTCGTCATGTTTGTCATTTCTGACACAATGAAAGTAAGATTATTTAAAGATTCGTGAGTTTAATCTATGATTTTCTTTCATTTTTTATTTGATCTAATATCAATTATACACACGCACTTCAAATTTAATCATTTTCATGTGCTATAACCCACAGTTTTTTATTCATTTTTGTTAGTTTCGGCCCAATGATAATTAAGTACGCAAATAACACAACTTTCATGGGTTATAACCCACAATTTTTGTCTATTTTTATTCCTTTCGATACAATAGCAAACTAAGTACATGTATTTTGAACTTC
>BQKN01063713.1:0-15126 GCA_022839385.1 Asparagus kiusianus
CATTGAAGTCCTCGTGTTGGACTATAATCCACTAAAGTCCTCGTGTTAGACTATAATCCATTTCAGTCATCATGTTGGACATTTACATATTTGACCACGTCTTGGACATTTGTTAAGCTATGAGTATGACACTTATCTGAATCAGGATATGACATGATTACATGAGATTTGGACATGATAGCTACCTAGACAGGATACGACACTTATGTGATGTTGACCTTTGACACTTATATGGTTTCGGCGTGACTTTTGATTAAGTATTTAGATGGGCTGTTTCTTTTAGTTTATTATTCATGTATTAGACTTCGGGTTTGGCAATTAGGGATTTACAATTTGAGATAAAAGGTATATACATGAGGGGTTTCCTTGTTTGGATTATTTCGCTCGACGTACTTATGCTCATGTTGTAATTTCCTAAATACTAAAACCCATTATTTGCTAGCAGTAATGATTTTAACTATTATGTAATAACTGTACTTTCTGTATACAACGAGCCCTTTCCCTTGGGGTTGGTTGTGATGTTGCTTGCTAGCGCTTTGACGCTCGTTGTCCCTCCCCCTTTCAGGTGACGAGCTAGAAGCCCGGAGAGTCACAGGTTGATGGCGATGCACTTTAGCTTCAGCTGTCTATTTAGATATATTTTATTTATGGAGCTCCACTGTAGACTTTGTTTAGACATTTGAGGACTTTATTCTAGATGTCGTAAAGGCTGTGTGCCTTATTTCCTTTACTCAGACTTGTTGTATTTGAGATTTGTTAAGAACTCCAGTTTATTCATTTCAGACATTGACTTTGTATTTCTGTATGTTGGATGATGAAATATTATTTTGATCTCTATCATTTCATCAGTTATCTCTTGTATCATCTCTTACTTGCTTTTGTACCTACACCTGTTATTGACTCTACTAGAGTGATAGAATTGTGATGGTGAAACATGTTATTGCACGGTGTGGTGCATGGTAGGTTTGACATTCTTGGTTTCACCTTAGACTGCAGCCTTGTGTGAACCCAAGGGGCGTCACATGTACCTTACAGCGGAACCAAGCACTACGATAGTCATTCATGAAGCTCTTTGATTCAGCCTCTTGCTCGACTTCGAAAGGCAAGTGATTTTGATTCACTGGCATCCTCCTAACATGACGAGCTCTTCAATAAATGATCAAAATTTGCTCATAAATGAAATATGAAGCGAATAATAACTATGATAATAATTCAAGATATCCATTCACATTCAAGGCCATCAGCTCTTTTCTCTTGCAAAGATCTGTGCAGAACTTTGGCCGATAAGGTATAAGGTCTCGTATACAATTGAACTAGCAAGAAAAGCTTCAGTATAGCATGAATGCATCCTTCATATGGAAACAAATAGCTATGTAGATGAGTGCGGTAAGCTTTCTCGTCGAATACAAATCTTAAGACTATCATAATGATAAGTTATGAAGATAAAGTTGTACAATATAACATAAACATATGGAACATGTTTCTGGTATGAAGAGCAAGTTTCAGTTTTCATTTGGGTTTTAAAAGGCATTACATTTTCTAGCACTGAAAATGTCATGATGTCCAAGCTCCTTTTACAAATCCAGGTCTTCATAGAGTTCGACATATTAAACAAGATCATAAATTCATCTATGTCACTATAGGTTAACAGTGTGTTAATGTTGAATTAAAGCAGTAGAAGTCTATGTCCAATATCTACACGGAGGTTTGACTTGTGTCAAGGCAACAAAGACTATGGAACAGCTTATCATTTGGATAATTAATATAAACTGTGTGTTCAAACACACACGAGGTATAAATCACACAAAAAAGAAAAATAAGCTCTGCAGGGTCTGACCAAAATTTCTGATCAAAACCCAATTTCTCATTTATCAAAACCCACAAGTTAAAGCTATCTCTCTCCTCTCACACTAATCCAAAAAAATCCTGCCAAATTTCTAATTAAAACCCAATTTCTCATTTATCATTCGTTTATTTATGTGCATACTTCTGTATGCACATATATATATGTAACTTCCACAAATGTACGCGCACATTTAAAAGCTCAAGCGGCTGCATTTTCTCCATCCCACTCTTCTCTCTTTTTCCACTGGAAAACGGCCCCACTGGAGCACGCTCCCATTAAAGATGAATGCTATGCACTTGAAATTACATAGCATAGCCACACATATAACTGAAAGAGAGAAAAGGGGACATAATAGATTCTAGAGAAAACAGTAAAAGAACCCACACAAATCAATCAACATTTTTCCAATGAGTTCTCATCTTAAACAAGCTTGTAGACGTGAGATTGGTAAGTCATTATCAAGGAAATACTAGTAAAATTTAGAATCGAAACAACGAACACTACCACATATTTGCTCTAATGCAACGGTTCAAAACCGTTCCGCTTGTCTCATCCTTTATGCTTTGGGGTAGCTCAAAATTAATATAAAATAATAAAACTATTAAAATAACATTAAGTATCTTCTTATGAGATTTTTACCTTTATAGCAAGTCTGTGATCCCTAATACCATTAATTTATAGAATAAATCAGCATAACTAAACATCGATAACAAAGATTCAAGTGATTACAACTAAAAGCTAATCAAATGGCAGAATTTAAGAAAAGAAAAAGATTTAAACCAGAAGCTAAGATTTGTTCACATGTTCATCGACCTCGAAGTGCTTGATGAATAGCGATTGATCAATATGTGTACTTAGAATGCCTATCTTTGCAGATAAAAAGATTCAAAGGTACTAAGCACATACTTATCTAAATATAAGGATATCATATGACGGGTTTATTTTCAAAATAAATCTTATGTGTAACAATTAACTTAAACAAAACTCCAGAACTACAATGCAGTTAATGATGTTTCTATATTTAGCTTAAAGCAATCGACTAACAAAAAAATAGAATAGTTTGAGTAGTGAAAAATAAATAATCAACAAGCAATAATCCAGATTAACCAAAGGCACCATGAAATCAAAAGGCATATAATATAACTAAAAAGAAACTAGAAGATGAAAAATTGGCCATACTCACCCAAAATGTCTTTTTTCAAATGATGAGATATTGTCCATTTTCACTTCTAATTCTCACCGAAGTTCCCTCTCTTTCCACCAATTGAACAAAATTCTTGCAACCAAATCTCACTAACAAGAACTTGAAATTGGTGTTTGTCACAATAAATAATTCAATGTCCCCGTATTTTTTATTAATTGGGTAAAATGAAAATTAGAGAAAGTCAACTTATCTAAAATAACAATTTCATCATATTCATCAACCAAAATAATACAAGACCTGTGCGGTCCTCAAAAATTGAGATAATTTAATACGAAATATAAACTAGTCAGGACAATTTTGAAAAAAAACTGTGTAGGTTTGCTCCTTTACTAGGATGAATGCTATAAATTCATACCCTGTCAAGAATTAAATAAAAAGCTACATCAAAATAGTACCTCAAGGGTTGTTGACCTTGTGGCGTTTGGCGGTGGGATCTGCATGATGGTGAGCTTTTGAAATTGTAATACCTAAGGACCATATAATTTTTAGCCCTAGAATTTGGTGGAATCACATCCAAAGGAATCCTCAAATAACTACAATTTCCACAAAAATCAACATCAAAACAACAAAAGGATGACTTGCATCAAAAATCAAAACCTAAGAGAAATAATAAACAAAATCAAACACCTGGTGCGTAAGAAAAATACCTTGATATGGATAAATCTGTTAAACCTTAAGCAATTGATCCTAATCTCCTCCTTCTTTGATCAAAATGAAGACGACTGATCATGATCTTCCTTCAAATCGAACCATTACCTGGCAGTCAGTGAGGAAGAGGAGGCGGCGTTTGCTGGCGGTTGACCGGAGGGAGGAGAAGATTGATGGACAGAGCACGTGAGTGAGAGAAGAGACAGGAGAATGAACTGACTTAGGGTTTTTGCTGAGAGGGGAGAGAGTTTTAGGGCTTGAGGGTGCATAGGATTTGGGGGATTTTTCAGGATTTATGGTGGCTGAGAGAATTTGGGTGGGGAAATTTTGGGAGCTCGAAGCTTGTATGCCCTAGCCAAAGCCCTAACCGCGATTTGCGAGTTTGAGATTTAAGAAATAAAAGTTAAAAAGTTGGGCGCACATGAAAACTTGAGGGCAAGGATTAAGTGCTTGAAATAGATTCAAGCCTATCGAAGCGGTCTTGTCAAACCATTCCCTTAAGCCAAGCGCAACAGTTGAAACCGCACCGAAACCGTTCCCCTTGATTCCTAACGCGACAGTTAATAACCGACACCACAAAACCGTTCCTTTATGTAAGGTATGTGGTAGTGATGGTATAACAATGGTTAATCAAAACAAAAGAAATTTAATTATGAAAAATACAATCAATACAGGTTCAAACTAAAGATATTGAAAACACAATGTAATATACAAAATCAATAAAAACGAGTAAACGAACGAAAACAAACATCAACGGGATCATATAACAAAATAATATATAATAAGTACAAATCAAATATAATAGGAAAACAATCATAAAGCAATTGGAATAATAATAATACATACAAAATAAACACGAATGAAAGAAAACATATTTAATTGATGGAATGATAAAAAGTAGTCTGAAACATAGAAAAGATACAAAGATAGTCAAGTATAAGTAGCTAAACACAATTATTAATTATACAATCGAATAATCATGTAAGGTAGTATGCAAAATTTAGCAGATAAATAATTCATTACACAAATATTAGGAATTTACAAATTGTATACATAGAAATTAGAATGTGACAAATAATATAATCATGTAAAAATAAGCAGCACAATGCAAGTGGAATATTAGAAGGTAATTGAACATAAACTAAAAAGATATGATATACAAAACGATACAAGGCAGATAATCATGGAAGGTCAAGGTGATATGACACAACAACATATAAAAATGAATTATATGTAGTATATCACATCAAAAACAAAACAAATAATTATAGACGTATATCACATTAATAATTATCAAAAACACACACTTTATATAAATATTACGACTAAATAAATGAAGCAGACTAACATGGACAAAGAACAAATCAAAAAGTAAGTATTAGAATGAATAAGAAAATGTACATAGAAAATAAGTAAGCAAAACACAAACAAAACTAAGAAAGATGAAATGATTGATAAATTAAATCAAACAATGAAGATGGATGTAATTGGAAGTAAAGAATGAAATGAGATATACTAAATGAAACTACTGATGTAACGTAAAAGAAATAACTATGTTAACTAATAAATAATATAACCCAAATAACACAATAAACTAATAAATTAATAAAATTAAAGATAACATAAAACGACATACAAGAAAACATATAACTTGATAAGTATCCAAATAATAATGGTAATAAAACACGTACATGAAAAGTAAAATATGACCAAAATTATGTGGTAACATACACAGCAAACATGTATAAATACATGTACAATACATAGAATTAATAAAATAAATGCAACACAAAATAAAAATAACTACACCATAACGTGACTACTAACAAAAATTGTAGCAAAAACATAATAAATACTAAATCATAATAAGTATAGCAATACACAAATTGAAACGAAAAGAATATGAGCAAGAATACACAGCATAAAATATAAAACTCACTAACTACAAAAATATTTCAACTAAATACATAACCATAATACAATATGTAAAAACATAAAAATCAAAGCTAAACAAACACACATTGTAACAACCTTTAATAACCCTATACACAAACTATAAGGTTGTAACACCACGTACTCACACCGAAAACAACAACTCCTATTCAAAGAAAATATAAGAATAAAATGATATTGATATAATATAATCTACGAAAAATACAACAATAAGAGAAACGAAACAGAAAAGTAACACGATGTAAAATAACACAAGTCAAAATAATAAAAAATACCAATCGACAAAGAAAAATATAATTGAAGGACTCAATGCATTCAAATAAGTAACGAACAAATTGACAGTATAAAACTCAAAATAAATTAACACATATAAAAATTGTAGAATACACTGAAACATAAATACTTACTAACAATACTAACTCTCACAAACATACTACTAGATAAAGAAGTATAATATATAAAAAAATACTATGAAAGGTAACATAGGTATATGGGCAAATGAAAACATAAGAATATAATAAAAACACCGATATATAGATTGATGAACATGTGAATATAAACACCGATAATACATGAAATAGAACACGATTAAACACAATTGATACTAAAATCATGAATGACTATAAATCAATAAAATAACATCGTAAATATAATAATCTACGTGAATACATTATAATGAAAGGAGAATAGTAATTATAAAGAATGAAAAGTAAAACATAATACAAGTAACAAAATAATGAATGGAGAATGAACAACAAACGACACAATAAAAGACATAAGAATCTAAAAATAACCATAAAATAAATACTAAAAAATAACACGTGTATACAATGTATATTGTCACAATGATAAAATAATACATATCGAAAACGAAGCAAACAACAACAAATATGCAACTACACTATGAAAAAACCATGAATAAATACTTTACATACTCACAAATGCTATTTAGAAAAATCTTTTATATTAGGAATAAAAGATTAATAACCAATGGTACGAGATAATGTAACTAAACTATATAATTAGTAACTCAATCCAAACCTAACAATATGAATAATTGTTTGAATATCAAAATAAAAATACATTGCTCTTAGAAATAACAAAACCAATGCGAACATAATAAAATAATCTAACAAGGCAAAACTTACTGATAAAAACTATATACTGAAAATGTAAATGATAAGAATATACTGTATATGTAGAATATTAAAATCACGAATCTATTAAAGTATATCATGAAATACGAACAATATACAATAATCTAAACATAAGTAATTAATAGATAATATGATAGAAAAACATACACATACACAAGTTTAGATATGCAAAAATATATTTAAACACAAGAAAATAATCTGAATATCAGATATGATATCTGATGTATATGTGGAGTCTAGAGCAATGCAAAACACTTAATAACATGGTTTGAATAATTGAAATATAAGTAATGATATATATTTTTATTAATAAAAATATACAATATAACACTGTGTGTGATACATAAAATAATATAATAAATAATGCAGAAATCAATACAATTAAACGATATATATAGTCAAATCAAAGAAAACAAAATAACACATAAAATAATGATCGGAATGAGGATAGATGAGAGATACAAAGAGAGGGTAATCGCGAAGGAGTAGGACAAGAACCGTGGAAACCCCGGAGTCAAAGAGTGATAAGATAGGAATGAAATGAAATCTATCAAGAAAATGGAATAAGGGCTCAAGAATAGTCTCGTAGATGAAATATGATATGCAACTAAATTGTCCATTATATTCTCACTAGTAGTAACTCGGGATCGTGATCGGAACCGGGACCTGCGTGGGCCACCACTAAAACCTGTCACGCCCCGCTTCCCAAAATACCCGGGAATCGGAACGTGAACAAGCCCGCGATGTATTAGATTGAGAAGAAATGTACACTATCTTTTTTTTTTCTTCTCAATCCAATACGCTAAGCATCTAGAAATAAATACGATGCGAAGTCACAGGTCCCCGATCACAATCAGCAAGAATATAATAGACAAACTCAGAATAAAGAAATATCATATCACAAATGGGATGACATCCGAGACATAAAATACGGGTCAAACATACCCTTATACAAACTATCTAAATAAAACACTGGAGAATATGAAATACAATGATCAAGTAGGAAAGGAATTGCTACAAAAGCAAACTGAAAGAAATAACTAAGCTCGGTTCTTCTTCTGCTCTGTCCGCTAGGCACTCCTACTGAGAATACTCGGCTCTGGCACATCTCCAAGCTGAACCTGTTCTTCCTCTAAGTCTGACGTACACCAAAGAAAACAGGTGTACGTCAGGGTGCATGGCACACTGCAAGACCCCACGAAAGAAAAGAATGAACAAAAACCCAAGCGGAGAATGATACGATAACCGAAACAACAAAAGAATGTGCAACTGGTAATCCAACAAAAACGACATGCGATAACACTACTAAAACATGATAATCAGAAGAATCAAAAAATCGAACAAGTAATGAGGTTATGCAGCTAGCGATCAGAACAATCACACAAGTCACAAAGTCATACAACTAGATGGAATTAATACTTAAAAATCTACAACTCGAGACATAGTACGTCGAGTGAAATAATCCAAACAAGAAAACCCTCATGTATATACCATATGTCTCAAATTGTAGATCATTAAATATTAACCCTAATCTATGTATGAAAAGAACACAACTGACCTACATCTCACACAAGAATCCTAATCACCTTATGTAACAAGTTATGTAACTAGCCATTCTATAACAGGTCACTGGTCCACATCTCACACAGAGTCAACATTCATATCACCGGATAACTGACTGTTCACAAATCCTCTACGCGCATCCAATACCGCTACACGAATCGGTCAGAGGACTACACACAATCCGATTTTGGCCTGGTCTGAACTCAAGCAGAACTCGGGTGACTACACAAATTCACTGACGCGAGCCTGGAAGATACATCAACAGCCTTATCCGATCACATGAACATGGACTTCCCCATCCCAACTCTCTTGTATTTTCTAAGTCAAACATAATCCACATTGAAGCTCGGGTTCACCACCTAAACTCAGTCAACACACTCACACATGTCACTAAGTCTGTTCATGACGCACGAGGCCACTAAGTCATGAACTACTAAGGGTTCTCAAACACAACCAAGAACAATCAATGTAACTAATCATGTGCAATAATATCATAGCATATCCGATAATCAAGATTAAGAATTATAAATCATAAACAGAGTCTACATAATTTAGAAATATTTTCTTTTCCAAAATAATTTCTTTTAAAATTATCATAATTTTCCTCAAATGATTCTATTCTCAAATAAATTATTTTTAATTAATATAATTATCCAAAAATGATTCCGCTACCGAAGTAAATTCTTTTAATTCATATAATTATTCTAAAATAATCTTCTCTCAAAATAGTTTAACAATTTAAATTAACCTGTTTTTCCAAAATAAATTATTTAACTTATCTATTTAATAATTATTCAAAACCAACTCTTTTTCCAAGTAATCTCTTTGCTCATAATAATAATTCTAAAACATCTCAAAATAATCACTTTTACACAAAATAATTATTCCTTTAAATTACTTATCATAATATCATTATTAATATTAATCATCCACAACCCACGCAGATAATATCAATATTGATATGGTGACATAACCAAATCACAGTCAGATCGAAGCATGTAATTAACTCATATTATATCTAAAAAATAAAACGACGAGTCGAAAGAAAGGGATCTTGCCTCGGGGTTTGTCGAACGAATCGACGCTGACGGTGCGGATCGGATCTGCGAGGTTAGGTGCTCGAATCTAGGGAGAATCGGCGATGGGAGAGGGATTGTCGGAGCGCAGCGAATAAGGGTTGGGGTAGCGTGACGGCGGGACGTTGTGGCTGTTCGACGGAGGTCGATGGGGCTGAGGGAGCTCGGACTGCTGTCAAAGCGAGCTCACGGCTACCGTCGGGGGAGAGGAGCAGCGGCTCGGTACTGAGGGCTGACCGGAGATGGACGGCGCACTGGCGGAGACGGCTCTCAGGTGGTGGTCGGAGCTTGGGTTCGGGCTAGGGAAGATCAACGTCGGCGTGAAGCTCGTGAGAGGCGGCGGCTCAGGCAGCGAAGGTCGGCACGGCTGATCTGGGCGAGCTCGAGCGGCACTTCGAGCAGGGGTGGCTGGCAACGGCGGTGTAGGTTCGAGCGGGGCTGAGGGCGGAGTTCGGTGTAGCCAAGGGTGGGGGCGAGCTCAGGCTAGGGCGGTGGAGGGAAGCGGAGGTGATTGTGGCGGCGGCGTGGGCTGGGGATGTGGTGGCGAGGTCGGAGAGAGGAGGGGTCAGGTGGGGGAGCAGCTGGTCGGAGGGTGGCTTGGGGAGGAGTGAGCGGTGTGAGAGATGAGAACGGGGAGAGAGAGATTGAGTGAGAACAGAGAGGGGGAGAGAGAGAGAGAGAGTGATGGTGAGTGATTGAGTGACAGTGAGAGAGTGAAACGTGAGCTGGAGATTTTAATGAGAAAGAGAGAGTGTGTACGTGATAGGGTGGTTAAGAGGATATGGGTTAAGAGTTGGGGGAAACACGAGGTGGGGAGATTTGCGTGAATTGGGGAGAGTTTTAGGGGGAGAGATACAGAGTGAAATACCGTAGGGAAAACACAGTAAAAATACCCTTTTTAAATAATTAAAAATATCAAAAAAAATTTATTCAAATAAATAATAAAATTTTATGATCAAATAATAGTAACAATAGCAATAATGAATAATTAACTATTAATTTAAAAATTTTACTAAAACAATTAAATTTATAATTAGCAAAACTATTAAAATAATATAATACCGTATTTTTAAATCGTAGAAAATTCTAGAGAAATGGGGAAAATTACAATTACTCTTTTAGAAAAATAATATTTAATATTTAAATACCAAAAAATTATTTAAACCAGTATTAGAAATTTACGGTCATTACAATAAGCATAGATTATCAAATTCTTCTTCTACCAATTAGTTTTCTAGTTGATTATCCTAAATATGAATATTTTAAGTGAAAGAGAAGAATTCATACAATATAAAGGAAATTAGACTAGTTTCATATATTTCTAAGATTCCTACAAGAATTAATTTCACATCTTAAGAAATAAAAGCAAGAAGAAAAAGAAAAAGAAAAAAAATCTAAACTATGAATAAGAAATAAATCTAATTACAAAGAATTAAAATCTAAACTACAAAATAAATTACAAAAATTAAATACAAGAAAATAAATCTACACTACAAATTAAAGTGCAAAAAGAAATAAAAAGATAAGAAAATAAATCTACACTACAAGCATGAATGTAAATCTAACTAATAAGCAATAATAAAGAAATTACTAAAAAGAAATAAAAGAAAAAAATAAAAGAAAAGCAAACCTTCAAACTTTTTTTCATCTCCATCATCATCATCCAATAAAGAGAAGAAGATTTAGAGTGGAGAAAAAATTATTTTTATTAATTGTAATAAAAGTTACAAAATTAGATGGCCTTCTCAATTAAGAGTTACCTTCCTCTCCAAATAGAGTTATAAAATTTTTTACACCCTTAACCCCTCACTCTCTACCCCTATTTATTGTAAACATCAGTGAATGAGAGCCATTGGATTGAAATCTTATCCAAAACAAGCAAATTTCAGCCATAGATCTGTAACAGAATGACGGAGGTATCGATACCAGCATCGATAGGGGTATCGATGCTGGCATCGATACGGGCATCGATGGTGGCATCGATGCCCCCATCGATGCTGGCATCGATGTCAACTTGTCCCTGGTTGTTGTTCGCAGATTCCTCTTGGGTTTGCTCTTGGGCTTGGGCCTTGGACAATTTTTTGATTTCTTCATGCATTTGTTTGGGCTTTGGCATTTCTTGGGCTTTAATTCTTCTTCTTAGCTTGGGCTTTTGGATAATTTGGAAATTAATTTTCCCAATGGGCTTCCTTGCTTCATTTCTTCATTTAAACAATGGCTTTTTGTTGAGAGATGAGAGTTTGAGATTTATACTTCATTAACCTGTATTTAAAGATAAAAACAATTATTAGTGGCATATTTATTCATATAAAATAGATAATGAGGGTATAAAATTATAATAAAATATGATTATCAAATACCCCCACACCTAAACTTTTGCTAGTCCTCTAGCAAAGAAAAAAAATAAAAAAATTCCTAACTCACTTTCGCAGGAATCGCGGTTGTATTTAGCGCATAAAAAAAGCCTTTAAACCCCTAGGTTACCCTAGTGGACGAGTTATAGTTTCGTGAGGGTTTGCAGTAAATATACCCATAAAATTTGGTCAACTTGCCAAGTTAAATAAGTCAGTAAATAACTAATTTTCCTTGATATATTTAGACATTCTAATTGAAGCTAGTTAATAATCAAGAAAACGTTTTTATATATAACTCCAATGTAAATCTCTTAGAAAATCTTTTTCATTATAGCAGTACAAAACCAAGTCAAATCTTAGAGATTTAATTTAAAAGTTTTGAAAAGAACATGCTAACTCTTTGTTTTAAATAACTTTCAAGTCTCTTGATTAAAAATTATTTTTCAAGACCATATATACAAAACAACAATATATATATAAAAAAAATGGTTAGTGTTATATTTTTTTTCTTCACTCTCTAATTCTTGGTGATTGTTTTCTATTTTAACGAGCTTTCTAAGTGACTATTTAACGAGTTTTAGGCCAATGAATCCCAACCCAATTGGGCTTAGGTCATTAAGTATAGAGATACTCTTTGGGCTTAATTACTCAGTTAACTTAGGCTTTATAAGATAGAATCACCTTGAATTAAAGAGTTTTTTTTGTGCCCATTTTTCGCACTCTTCTTTATAAGGTTAGTTTTTTTTAATATATATATGTGTGTAAGTATATATAGTCTGAAAAAATGTGTAAATCAAGATAACTTAAAAAAATAATTTCAACTCCAAGTTAAGCATGCAAAAATTTTATTATTTTTAATTAAAAGTCTAAAGGTAAGACTTAAGTAAAGTAAACTACTTGAAAAATTATTTCTTAAGAATTTTATTTAGAGTTATCATAAAAGGTGAACTTGAGTATATCACTAACTAGGAATTAGAAAATTTAAAATTTATCAATTTGATCAATTATTACTTAACTCTATTAATTTGGCAAGTGATAATTTTTTTTCTAAAACTAACAAAAGATAAATGCTAAAAAGAAAAAAATACTGAAACAAAATACTAACTAGCAAAATATAAACAAAGGCTAACTAGCTTACACCCCCATACCCAGACTTTGCAGTATCCTCAAGGCAAATAATATCCAAAATATCACAGTTTAATAAGTACATGCCGAAATAAAAATCAAAGACTGGGTAAAAATAAAAAAAACATCCCTCAGTGCTCATCTCCTGATATATCGTCATCCACATCATCAGCGGCAGCTGCTGAACTCGGTCCCGCCTCATCCTCTCCTGGGAAATCATCTGGCTGAAACGGTGTGATAAAACTATGAAGCTTAGGTGGAGGTCCATCTGTATCTCCATGTTCTCTCTGCCATCCTCTCACCAAATATGCCAGGGTCTCGGTGGAGTAGCCCATCTGACCATGTATCTCGTGTATATGCCGCCGCATCCTATGCATCTGAATCTGCATCCTATCCATACGACTCCGCATCCTATCCATCTCCTCTCGAATGAGGTCATGTGTATCTGGCTGGTGCTGAGGAGGCTCTCTACCTAAAGGACCGGACTGATCTCGTCCTGAAATGTTCCTCCTCACAGTCTGATCATTTAGTAACCCCTTCCCTGCTTCTAACCTATCCTCTGCAAATACTGGAACGTGAAATCTATGGCAGAGTCTAGTGATAAAATAGGGGTAAATGAGCTGAGTTCGTGATGCAGACTGTGTCCTAACCCAATCCAACACATTCTCCACTGATGAGCGCATCCATACAAATATAATCTTCTCTATATCAAACCGCTGACCAGTGGCTATCCAAAAAAGAAGGAGAATATCGTGTAGGGTAATGACAGAGTATGCAGTGGTGGGTTTCAAATCAAAGTTCAGGAAAAGATTAAGTAATCTATATTCTGGTTTGAGATTTCCTGAACCGAAACTAGATATAAAGATCCTCCCACACAAGGCTGTAGACATGTTATTGTATTCTGGTGTACCAGGCTATAATGTGGAGGCTAAGTGGAAGTAATCTGGTACAACAGTGGGTGGTTCTGCAAGATCAAGGGTAGCACGGATAGTGGAAAGATCAAAAATAACCCTAACACCCCTCACTATAGAAAAAGCTGAAAATTCTCTATTTGGATCAATTTTCCATCCAGAATAGAACTCATTGACTAATGAAATGCTTGCTTTCTCTAGGGGTTTAGTCATCATGCTCCTAAGACCTACTGTAGTTAACATGGTGATTGTGGATTGATACGTATGTAATGCACTCATCTGAAAACCCCTCTCAAAATGAATATTAAGACCCACAATTCTGGCTAAAATTGTGGGTCTATCTATATCTGTATCAGAAGGATCAGAAGATGATGAACTTACTCGGGATTTCTTTCTGGGGGGCATCTACAGAAAAAGAAAGAAAAGAAAAGAAAAACATTTTAATAACAAAATTCCAATTTATTTTTGTATTATTATTATTATTATTATTTTATTTATTTAAAGAATTTAGCTACACTTTGTTCAACATGAGTTAATTTCAAGTTATCAAACTTTTTTCACAATAAATTTCCTCAAAATTGTTCTTATAGAACAAAAATGTTAAAATTTTGATAACTTTATCGGTGAAACATACATGTTGATAAGCTAAACCTTACAAATGATAAAATGATAGAATTTTTTTTAAATTGGTTGCACATAACACCCCAAATTCAAGTTTATTTTTGCATAACCCCCCCCCCCCCCCAATTTTTTTGGGTTTGCATAAAACACCCCAATTTTTTTGGTTTTGCATAAAACACCAAAAAAAAATTTAGATCATATTCTCAATTTGAAATCACTAACCCAATTGAATGTTCAAAAATTATGTGTTTTTCCACAAAAAACCCCAAGAATTTTCAGGTTTGCATAAAACCCCCAATTGAATGTTCAGATTTTTGTACAAGATATCCTCAATTGAGTTCTAAGTTCAATTTTTTTGTGTTATTGCACAAAACTCCCCAAGAATTTTTTGGATTTTGTATAAACCCCCAAAATTTTGGATTTTTTACAAAATCCCCAAATTAAACCCTCAATTTGATCAATTTTTATCATGAATCAATACCAACTATGTTAATAATTCAAAACTATTCATGATTCATCCACTAGATCATTCATGTATACCTTCAAAATTTAAAATGAAAAAAAAATGAAATTACAAGATCAAGAAGAGAGTATACCTTAGGGAGATGAGGAAGAAGCCATAGAAATTGAAGAAAACTCCCTCCAAAATGCTCTTGATCTTGTGTGGG
>BQKN01063713.1:22991-39049 GCA_022839385.1 Asparagus kiusianus
GTCCATGCATGATAGATGACATGGGGTATAAATTTGAGACTTATATGCTGATTTAGTGGTGAGATTGATAAGTGGTTTTCACTACATGTATCATAGCGATATCTTTATATTTTCCACAGTCCTCCTGTTGAACTATAATCCATAGAAGTCCTCGTGTTGGACTATAATCCCTCTCAGTCCTCGTGTTGGACAATTGCCGCTTATTCCATGAGATTGAAAACTGAAATATATGTTTCATGTTTCGGATATAGTTCTTAACCCTGCATGTGACTATTATATAGCAGTTCACAACATGATAATTATGTAGATTTGGTATTGACACTTATGTAGATTTAGACATGATATTCATGCAAGTAATGACATGATATTCATGTTGGCTATGTCACTGCACTGTAATTATGCCCTGGTGTTTGTTGTTTTTCTTCTATTATTGTTACTGTATTAGAACCTTGGGTTTAGTATTTAGGAGTTTATAAATTTGAGATATAAGGTATATACATGAGGGTTTCCTTGTTTGGATTATTTCGCTCGACGTACCTATTCTCGTGTTGTAAACTTCTAAATACTAAAACCCTCTTCAGTGAGATCAATGATTTTAGATCTATTATATATTATCTGTATTTTCCTATACAACAAGCCTTTTCCCTTGGGGTTGGTTGTGATGTTACTTGCTAGCGCTTTGACGCTCGTTGTCCCTCCCCCTTTTCAGGTCACGAGCCAGGAGCACGGAGTGTCGCAGGTTGATAGCGGACCACTTTAGTGTTCAGCTTTACTTTCTAGCTATGTATTATTTTTCTTTGGGCTCCACTGTAGTGTGGTTAGACATTTGAGGGTATTATTCTAGAATTTGTAAAGGCTAAGTGCCTTATTCATTCTTGTCAGATATTTGTATTTGAGACTTATTGACTACTCCAGTTTATTTATTCAGTCATTGACTATATACTTCCATTTGATGGATGATGAGATGTTTATTTGATCACTATCATTTCATCAGCCCTTCGTGTATTATCTTTTACTTGCTTTTGTACCTACACCTGTTATTGATTCTACTAGATAGATGTTAATTATGATGGTGAAACATGTTACTGCACGGTGTGGTGCATGGCAGGTTTGACATTTCTTGGTTTCACCTTGGACTGCAGCCTTGTGTGAACCCAGGGGCGTCACACTCAACTAGACCAGCTCCTAACCAAAAGCTCCTACAGTAAAAAGATTAAAGTTTTACCTAGGTAGTTAGCCAGGTAAGGATAGTACTAGAGGGTGATCAGAGATCAATTAAGTACCTCGTTCCTTACGGAGTGCTTTACACAACCCCTAAACCTTGCCTTAGACACCAACTAATCTGAGAAAACTTAAACCGGTTTACTTAATCATTTCTTACTCCTTATTGTGCTCGAGTCCTTAGGGGCCAACGTCTAATGAGTTTTAGAAGGCTTGGGTTTGTGAAGTGAGGAATTAGTGATTTGTGGGCTAAGGAAAGGGTGATGAAATCCCTTACCTTATCTTGATTATAGGGTTTTACCCTTAAGAATGTTTTAAGTATGTGCCAAATCAAGTGCTACAATCACTTTGTGGTGAATTCCTACAAACTATATGAAATGCAATCCTAGAAATTAAAAGCGACTAAAAAGGATGATTAAAAAAATCTTTATATATTTTTTTAATTATGGTCAATAACAATCAAATGTGAAAAGAGAGCTCTTGTTTGAATTTATTATCTAGTTAGTTAATGTCCAAGTGAAAGGCGAATTTTATTATGGTCAACAAAAATAAAATCTTTTTTTAAATCCTAATTGTCTCTAATTGTGAAGCTAACTAAAAAGGGTAGAATTGAAAATGCTAGAAAGAAGACTTACCCGAAAGCAATTCTCCAAGTTCTTGATCTTCAATCCAAGATTTTCAATCTCCAAGCGGTTCCTTCACAAGAAAACACACAAGTTAAAGAACCAAAATAATAAAATCCTATTTTAGCACCCTCCCCGGCAAGGGCGCCAAAAACTTGATGTGGCATAATTATGTACCAAAATTGCAAGTGCACAATTGACCAAGTTATAGTATAAAAATATCGATCCCACGAGGAATGTGATTTTAAGAGATTATTAGAATTAATTCTTATGTTTTGTGCGTGATAAAAATAGGATTAAAGAATAAGTGTGATTGTGATGAGTGACTGTTGTGAATATATGCAAGAGATAATAAATTAAATTTTAGAGGAGAGAAGAAAGAATCAAAGAATAAATGAAATCACAAGGCAAGGAAGAAGAATGAATAAAATCAAGAAATAAAATCAAGAATGAAAAGAAAATTCAAGAAAGTCAAGATGCGGGATTCAATTAAGATATGAGAAATCTAGAATTTAATCCACTAGCTAATCCCAATTACAAAATACAAACTATTCTCTTTTCAACATATTTTAACTTAGATTTATTAAGCATAGACTATCAAACCATTTAAGGAAAGTATAACCTATCAAATTATCATCTAAGTCAAAATTACTATTCATGATAAGAGCAATAACAAGATAGTAATGTAGACGTCTAAAAATGCCTATGGGTGCCCACACACAGCTCGAGACGGAGAGAAGACGATGAACGTCGTTATCCGAGTCTAAGAGGATTATCTGTCGTCGACAAGTGAATGAAGCGAAACGATGAACCAAGTGGCTCGCATACGTCAATCAACACGCGTGCGTCAATCAGCTCGCGTGCGTCAATCAGTTCGCACGCGTCGATCAACACGCGCGCGTCAATCAGTTCGTGCGTGTTGGTCAACACGCGTGCATCAATCAGTTCGTGCGCGTCAACACGCGCTCGTTAATCAGCTTGCGCGCATCGATCAACACGCTCGCATCAATCAGTTCATGCGCATCGATCAATACGTGCACGTCAACCAACACGCGTTCGACGGTTAATCCCGCAACGAAGCGTACAAGTCGACAAGATGATCAATTATGCGAAACGGGGAAACTACAAGTCCTGGAAAAGTCAGGAAACATACAAGTTCGGCAGAAGCGACGGACCCACGCTAGCGCGGGACGGAACAGACTGAGCCGCGCAAGCGCGGGTCGGATCTGTCTGACCTGCGCCACGCAGTCTGGAGCCCGAAACGCGTTTTGGTAGTTTTTGGCGGTTTTTCTCGGGATTTGGTCGTTCTTGAGCATCCAAACTGATCTGATATCATCCCCTAATATGGTTAATCAGTTATTAACTGAAGATAAGGAGGAATCATCCATTCTTATCTAAAAACCCCCCAACCGAAGCCTATAAATACGAGCTCGGGACTCTTTTCACGGGGCGGATTATTATTCAAGAGGAGGAGGTGCTGTCGGATTGAGGAATCAAAGGAGCACAAATTTCAGAAAGGGCTAGCGAGATCCCGACGAATCCTAGCATAAAGAAGGAGCAATTCGAAGGATCTGAAGCCTGTTCCCGTCTGTTCCTCGAGATTAGGCTTGGTCTTAATCTCGAGAAGAGCTACTGATTTCGCTTGGTCGATTTTAGCGCTTTAAGCAAATATCTCCTTGGTGAGGTAGGAGCTCTGCCGAATTTTTAGCAACCGGATATGATCAAAGGTGGTCCACGGATAAATCCCGGCACAGGCGAAGACACCCACGCAAGCAGGAGACGATAAACGGATCTTGTGTTTATTTTTAAGAGAATTGTATCTTTTATTTTCATTGTGTAAAGGTCTTATAAAAAGACTAATCTTTTTGAACTTATTATAACGATCAAAGTTGTAATGAGTTATACAATAAAGAAAATAATTTTTGACGAAAACAAGTAATCCTAGAATTCATAAGCATAACCTATCAAACCATTTAAGATAAGCGTAGATTATCAAATTCTTCTTCTACCAATTAGGCTAGTTTCATACATTTCTAAGATTCCTACAAGAATTAATTTCACATCTTAAGAAATAAAAGCAAGAAGAAAAAGAAAAAGAAAAGAAAAATCTAAACTATGAACAAAAAATAAATCTAATTACAAAGAATTAAAATCTAAACTATAAAATAAATTACAAAAATTAAATGCAAGAAAATAAATCTACTCCATAAATTAAAGTGCAAAAAGAAATAAAAAGACAAGAAAATAAATCCACACTACAAGCATGAATGTAAATCTACCTAATAAGCAATAATAAAGAAATTACTAAAAAAATAAAAGAAAAAAATAAAAGAAAAGCAAACCTTCAAACTTTTCTTCATCTCCATCATCATTATCCAACAAAGAGAAGAAGATTTGAAGTGGAGAAAAAATTATTTTTATTAATTATAACAAAAGTTACAAAATTGAATGGCCTTCTCAATTAAGAGTTACCTTCCTCTCCAAATGGAGTTACAAAATTTTTCACACCCTTAACCCCTCACTCTCTACTCCTATTTATAGTAAACATCAGTGAATGAGAGCCCTTGGATTGAAATCTTATCCAAAACAAGCAAATTTTAGCCATAGATCTGTAACAGAATGACGGAGGTATCGATACAAGCATCAATAGGGGTATCGATGCTGGCATCGATACGGGCATCGATGCTGGAATTGATGCCCCCATCGATGCTGGCATCGATGTCAACTTGTCCCTGGTTGTTATCCGCAGATTCCTCTTGGGTTTGCTCTTGGGCTTGGGCCTTAGACAATTTCTTGATTTCTTCATGCATTTGTTTGGGCTTTGGCATTTCTTGGGCTTTAATTCTTCTTCTTAGCTTGGGCTTTTGGATAATTTGGAAATTGATTTTTCCAATGGGCTTCTTTGCTTCTTTCTTCATTTAATCAATGGGTTTTTGTTGAGAGATGAGAGTTTGAGATTTATTCTTTATTAACTTGTATTTAAAGATAAAAAATAATTATTAGTGGCATATTTATTCATATAAAATAGATAATGAGGGTATAAAATTGTAATAAAATGTGATTATCAGAAGTCTTGGATGCGCTCAATGTGCAGAATTTGGAAGATACGTTGGAGTTGGACGGGAAACCAGACGATATTGATGAGAAGGTTTGAAAGAAAATGAATAGAACGGTGTGTGGTGTGATTAGGTCTTGTCTCACTTAAGATCTAAAATATGATGTGATGAATGAGACTTCGGCTAAGAAGATTTGGGAAGTCCTAGAGAGCAAATACTTGACGAAGAGCGTCGAAAATCGCTTGCATTTGAAGAGGAGGCTTTATCGCTTTCAATTGAAGAAGGGGACATCCATTGGTGGTCACATGAACCACTACACGAAGCTTCTTGCAGATTTGACGAATATAGATGTTTTTGTTGAAGATGAGGACAAGACGTTGCTATTGTTGAGTTCTTTGCCCGACGAGGAATATGATACCTTCGTCCTTACTCTTATTAATGAGAAGACATCTCTTTCATATAGTGAGGTCACCGCTATACTTGTGAATTACCAACTTAGGAAGAAGAATAAGGAGACTTCTATTAAGCTGGTAGCGGGGGCATTGGTTGCAAGAGCAAAGAGTCCAAACCGAGGTAGAAGGTCACAGCCTAGAGGGGCATATTTTGGAATTCGTAGGAATCAATGTGCTTTTTGTAAAGAAGATAGACATTGGAAAGCCGAATGCCCAAAATTGAATGATCGAGCCAGGAAGAATAGGTAGAAAGCGATTGAAGCTTCAGAAGTGAATGTTACCAAGGCTAGTAGCGATATTTTAGATCAGATTCTTCGGGCTATTCGTGTCCAGCACTTCCGTTAGTTTGTGTTGCTGACTCCACTGAGTGGATGTTGGATTCGGGTACCTCATACCATATTTACCCTAGGAGGGATTGGTTCTCCAGCTTTCAGGAGTTAAAAAGAGGGGATATTGTGCTCATGGGTAATGATCACAAATACCCTATTGGTGGTATCGGTACCATTCATATTCAGATGAGTGACGGGGCGATTCGGGAATTGGTTGAAGTAAGGTTCATTCCTTAATTAAAGAAGAATATTATTTCACTTGGAGTTTTAGAGGCAGCTGGATATAGGGTGACCTTGGCGGATGCACGTTTAAAGGTTACATTTGGGTCCATGATTATGATGAAGGGCGTCAGAAGGAGTAACTTGTACTATTTGCTTGGGAGCATGGTGATTGATAAAGCACTAATGACTTTATTGGATTTAGCTAGACTGTGGTGTTGTTTGACGCTTGGGTATTTGATTGGCGATGCCGTGCATAGGTTGTTGAGGAGTGCGTTGACCTGCAAATGGAAGTCCTTTGAGCACATTGGGATGAGCGAGAAGACCGTGGTGGAGCTTAGCACTTCTATCCATCAAGCGAGGGGTCTTTTAGGAGGTGTTCAGTCAGACATTTGAAGGCCTTCTAAGGAGGCATCATTGGGAGGTAATTGTTTTTTGGTTGCTGTAGTTGGGGATTGTACTAGGCATTTATGGGTCGCAACCAAGCCCCGTTGGTTTGAAGTCCTAGTAGTCCGCAATAGTTGGAAGAAGTGTGTTGGCAAAAAGGTTATCCGTCGTACTAGCTCGAGTAGGGGTTTCTTCTTATGTTTATGCCGAGCTCATGGCAGTTGTAGACACTTCATTAGAGAGGAGAAATTGAGGTGACGATATGAGATGGCAGATTTGATGAGCTGTTCCTTTCTGGAGGAGGATCGGCATTGGTTGTCGAGCATTGGACTTGGTATTCGGGCTTCGACACATTTGGGTCATCTTATATATAGGTTGTCGACTGCTGCATTTACTGATTTTGAATCTGGTGGAGCTGCTTTAAATTTTGGTTGGCGTCGGATATTTGGTTACCCAGCTCTTGGTCACATCGAGGATGTGAAATTTGATCCGATTGCGCGTTTGGAATTCAGAGGCTCATTTGGCTATCATTTGGGAGCTTCTGATTTCGTTCTGAGCAGGTATGTCACATTGGACTCTCGGCAGGTGGAGAGTATTGATTAGATTAGTTGGATATTACAGCGGGTGGAGGGTGATGCTACTCCACATTAGGTGGATATTACTCCACATACTCTAGGTCATTCCGTATTATTTGGGACCTCAGCTGAGGTAGCACAGCATGGGGGTCATTCGGTTTCGGATGCAGATGACGTGTTGATTGTTTTGAGTGCAGCTGATAGGCATAGTTTGGATATGGCCATTGGTTCACCTCAGGCAGAGGTGTTTGGATCGTTTCAGTTTGAGGTCAGTAGAGGTACTATCAGTCGCAGATTTGGTGATGATGGAGGAGGATTGCGTTCTCTTCTATTGGATTGAGGGCCTTTGAAGGTCATTGGGTGAACTACGTGAAGGTTTGATTCCTTGGGAAAGTGGATACATAGGCAGTCATTTTTGATGCAGCCGATTTGTTGAGTAGATATCGACGTTTGGGAGAGTGTTCGCACTCCCGTTTGGGTCTCGATTTGTTGTGGATTGAGTCCGTTGTCTTGAATCGTTTCACGTCGTACTGGACGCAACAATGAGACATTTGGTTCGGTTAGTGTCGGCTTAGTTTTGGAAAAACTTCACCGAGATGGAGAATTGTAGAATTAGGAACGATCGTGATGAAGTTTAGGCAAAACGACGAAGGGAACACTTTGGAAGCCTCACGGTCGACCGCGACACGGTCGACCGCGACACTTCGGTGGTCGACCGCGAATGTGCACAGGATCAGGGAGAGGCTTTGGACATTTGGCGGTCGACCGAGACAATTGTGTTGTCGACCGCGGCTGACCCTGTAATTATTTTAGTCTCTGTCGTTTATCACGATCGATCGCGATGAGTTTGGCGGTCGACCGCGGATCGGGTGGGCCTGATGTTGGGTTCCTATTCTGATTTGTATTGGTGTTTGATATAAGTACAAACACACATCTTTAGGGTTGTATGCAAGGTAGATCAGGGGTTATTGGGAGCTGTCTTGTGAGAGAAATTGGTGAGAGTTGAGAGCTTTTGTTTGAGAGATTAATTTGAGGGTTTTTGAGTGATTTGTAATCTCTATTTGGTGTTCTCTCTCTCTAATAGTAAAACCCCTCCTCCTTCTTGCCCCGTGGACGTAGGCAATTGCCGAACCAAGTTAAAACTGATGTTTGGTGTTTGTACGTTGATTTTGGTTGGATCTTGCCTTCTTTGATTAGCGGTTGGTTTGGTTCCTCGACACGGGTTTTTATCCAACATGTATGGTATTTACTTAATGTTTAATTGTACCTGTTATTTTTCTATTTATTTTCTATAATAATATGAATGTATAGTCATGTATTTACTAATTTTATTATTGTAAACCTATTTCATTTGGTTTCTAAGACCTATATTATATCCAAATAAACTTGATTAAATTTATTGTAAATTTTTCAACTTAAAATAGGTTAATTTGGAAGTTTTGATTAAATTTTGTTAGGTCTCGTGTTTTGATGATGATTTACAATCCTCATTATTGGTACTAATTGCTTATCAAGTGATCCCACGCAAGATATGTTTATCAAGCAATATGTGCCATGTAAAGGAGGATGGATGGACTTGCACGTTAACGATGATATTCATGGAGGTGGGGGAAAGTTGATGAAAAAGCCTTAAATGCTCAAAGATTGACTCAAGAAAATATCTACTTAAGAAGAGCGTTCAAGTATATATTCAAGAAGAGCTTCATTAATAACAAAACTTAGCAAATATCGATATTCCAGCATGTTATACATTTGTAAGTGATATTTGTATTTTTATTTCTCTCTAGATCATATTGCAGGCAAGAAACAAAGTTGATAACTCTTGAAGCATTAGGGGATTATACACATACACATACTTCAAGATTCGTTCTTATCAAAATCTTTAAAAATCATTTTTAAACAAAAGTTTGTTCGAAGAAAATGCTTTCTATCCTTAGTACTTTATAACTTTAAGTATTTTCCAAAGCCTTTAAACTCCTTTTAAGTTGTTTCAGCTATTTTAAATAAAAATCAATTTTTAGTCTATCGATCTACCGACCGTAATCATTAATCGACCGAATGTATTTTATTTTACAGTATCTACAAACTGTTTCTGTGCGGTCGACCAACAAAATTATCAGTCGACCGATCCTTTAGCATTTGACCGATAGTGATTATCAACCGCACTGTATATTTTCAGTCGTTCTGGTCGGTCGACTGGTTCGTTGATCAGTCGACTAGTTTGATTTTAGAAAATGTTTTTTGGGTAGATTTGATCTAATTTGGAGCTCATACCTTCTGATGTGGTTGAGAGGCTATAAATAGTCCTCAAAGACCCATTTGTTTTTACTAAGAAGAACAACAAGGCAACTTGTGATTCAAATTTTCAAAGAAAAATTTCTCATGCCTTTTTTCTTCTCTAAGTCTTTCACTTTCATATACTCACAATCCTAGTGCTTCAATAGCCAATCTCTTCATCCTTGTTATAGGATTCTTTTAAGAGAGATTATTATCTTCATCTTGTATTGTGTGGCTTTGTGTGGAGAGTTGGATCTCGAGGAGATTATTGTGTAAGAAGTTCCGACTTCCAGACCAGATTGTGGAGTGGATTACCATCGGGAGAGGTGGTCGGGAATGTAGGTCGAGAGTGGCCGAACTTCGTGAACATATCGCTGTCTTCATTGGCTAACTATCTCTCACCCTCTCTCTTTTATTTTGCTTATTGTCAAATTTTATGTCTTTGATTGAATTGTATTTTTATTAGTTGCACATTTTGTTTGATTACCCTATTCACCCCCTCTAGGATACTTTCAAATTTATTGCAAATTTTCCAACTTAAAAAAGGTTAATTTAGAAATTTTCTTAGTTCAAGTCTAAGTAGGTCAAATTTATGTTTAATACCATGTATATTGATACTTTTCTATTAAAATTAAAATTTAGTATATTACTTAAAGTAATATTTTTCTATTAATTTACTTAAAATATGAATCTATTATACATAAATTTGGCAACATAAATTTGGTAATTTGAAATTTTTAAAATTTTGGTATTATTTAATCTCAAAATATGGATTAAATTTCGTATAAAAATAAAATTTCACAACTATGCTAAGAAAATACAAAATATAAATCAAAATTTAAAATTATAAAACTAACAATTTCAAAAAAGAGAAAGTTTTAGAATTATTTAAAAATAAAAAATAAAATCAAATTATTATTATAAATTCAGAAAATAGAAAACAGTGAAAAAAATAAAATCCTAAAACTATTTAAAAATAAAAAATGTAAAATTTCAAATTAATTTAGATATTTATTAATCTCATAATAATTACTATTTTTGACATATTTTGAAATAAATTTATTTCTAAATTGCAATTAAATTGCAAAATAATTTGAAAATTAGGAACATGATCTAAATTTAGTAATTTAATTAAAATAAGAAATTTTCAATTAATTTGCTTAAAAAATGAATCTATTAAAACATAAATTTGATAACTTGATCCTTAATAGAAATTTTGTAATTTGAAATTTATTGAAATATTGGTATTATTTTATTTCAAAATTAGTATTGAAATTGGTATAAAAAGTAAAATTTCATAACTATTTAAAAATGAAAATAAAAAATCCAAATTAATGTTTGAAAATTCCAAAACTAAATAATTTGTGGAAAAAATTTAATTTCAAAATTTCAGAAAACAAATTAATATAAAAATTTTCAAAAATAAAAATCCGTGAATAAAAATTAAGAAATATTTACAAATAAAAACTAAGAAATATTTACAAATAAAAACTAAGAATTTTTAAATTAATTTGGTAACATTAATTTGGTAACATTAATTTGGTAATTTAAAATTTTTAAAATTTTGATATTATTTAATCTCAAAAATAGTATGAAATTTCGTAACATAAATTTGGTAATATGAAACTTATTTAAATTTCGATCAATAAAAATTTCAATTGCAGTAATATTTAAAAAAGCAAAAATTTCAAATTAATATGTAAATTTTGAAAATAAAATTTTATTAATAAACTAGATTTTAAGAAATATTTAAAAAATAAAATAAATTTCAAATTTGATAGGCAGCATTAATTTTGTAATTTGAAGTTTTTTCTTTAAAATTTGGTATGAAATAATTTTTAGAAATATTTAAAATTTAAAAATATAAAATTAAAACTAATATCAAAAAATTAATTTCATATTCCTATTTTTGAAAATTTTTGGAATTAATTTATTTACAAATTGTGTTAAACTCAGAATAAGATGGAAAATAGGAACACAATCTAAATTTTGTAATTTTATTAAAGTTAGATTTTAGAAAATTGAAAAATTTAGATGATAATTTTAAAATTTCAATATATTTTTATTCCAATATATTCAATAAAGAAAGTGTAGAAATTTGAATCAAAACATACATCGAATTATGAATAAAAATAACTATTCGATATAAATATATTATTTGTTATAATTAGAATTAGTTACAAAAGATTAGTGATTGATAGTAAATTAGTTACAAAAGATATAATTCGGGATTTGATATTATTTGTTATAATTAGAATTAGTTACAAAAGATATAGTGATTGATAGTAAATTAGCTTTTACTATATATAGAGCTATTTAAATTAAATGTTGAGGTATTATCATAATATACGGACGATTTAGATGGGATGACACATGTCAAATTTTATTTGGAAGGAGTATGATGATGTGGCATTCTCTAGTAAGTTTTTAAACTTTTTGATTTTGCTTTAATGTATACCCTAGTAAAAGTTGGCTATCATTCCTAAGTTTTTTTTTTGTCAATGAAAATAGCTTTATTCATTTACCAAATGAGAATTTGTACATTTTTTCAAAACCAGGTGTTTGCCTGGAACACAACTTTGGAAAGAATCTAGTTACATCTCTCTAATCCTATCTCTTATATGCAAAGGAAAATTTTCATTTAGGATTTTTGAGTAGATAGAAAACTTAATGGCTCGAAACAGCAAGACAGGTTGCCTGGCTTTCTCCTGAAAAATCCGAAGATTCCTCTCACTCCACAGCATGTAGACTGACACAGCTAGAGCCATACGCTTCAGTTTTCCTGTGAAATTCCTCTTCCTATTCAAACTGTGACTGAACCAGTTAATTATGGAATCCCAGTTGCAAGATTTCCAGCTAAACTTCATCCAGTCCATCACTAGGTTCCAAACAGTAGCTGAGTACTGACATTCAAAAAATAAGTGTCTGCAGGTTTCCAGATTGTTTGAACATAGTGCACACTGATTAGAAGAGATAATCCCCATACGACACAATCTATCTTGGGTTAGAAGCCTTGATTGAACAGCTAACCATAAGATAAAAGAGTGCTTGGGAATTTGAAGCCCATCCCATATAGTGTTGCACCATTCAGCAGTGGGATTTGAATGCTGTAGAACCCTGTATATAGAAGAAATTTTAACTTTGTCATTCAAACAGCAGCTACTAATGACATCTTGCAATCTGCTAACAGATCCAAATCTGTTAATCATCATATCCCTAGCTTTTATAAGCTGTTTCCAAGCCCAAGAATCATGAACTCTTGCTCTAACCTGCCAGATATTTGTGTGACGCATATAGTATTCATGGACCCATTTAATCCATAAAAGATCTTTTTTGAGGTGGATCATCCACAGCAGTTTGGCAGCTGCAGCGTAGTTCCATGTACTTGCCGAATAAACTCCAAGACCACCATGAGCTTTATCCTGGCAGATATTGGCCCAAGAAACCAGAGGAATTTTGTTATTCCATAGGAAATTAAAACAGAGCTTGACTATTTTCTGAAGAACTCTTATCGGCAAAATGTAGCTACTAGTCCAGAATACATGGATACCCAGAATCACAGACTTGATCAGCTGCAATCTCCCTGCATAAGAAAGGGTTTTCTGCTTTTGCCAGCTGAGAATTTGTTCAGATATCTTGTTAATAAGAGGGGAACAATCCAGCCATGACAGTCTTTTTGTAACAAGAGGCATACCCAGATATCTGACAGGCAACATTCCTTCAGAAAAGTTCAAGTTGGAGCAAATCTGGGCTTTAAGAACCTCATCAACACCACTTATATACACAGAGCATTTATTTGGGTTTGTTTCTAACCCAGACACACTGCTGAATTCTTGAAGACATGAGTATAGCCTTGTAATTGAGCTCATATCAGCCCTTCCAAATAAAAGGAGATCATCAGCAAAAAACAGATGGGTGATATTGAGCCTGGAGCATTTGGGGTGGTGTTTAAACAATCTATCATTCCTAAGTTTATTAGTATGAAAACTTGATTTTATATGTCACATGTTACAAGGAAAATTAACCGTCTTTCTAGTCGAGCTTCTTAATTAATAACAAACAACTAATAGGAGGGTAATCAAATTAATCAGAAAAGAAGCTTATACTGTTAGCGATTCTTAAAGTCTATGCAACTGAATCATAACTTCAAAGTTATCATAAGAATTGAGTATTAGAATATAACATTATAACATGCCCAAAGACATAGAGGTTGAGATCCTTCTTTAGGGGTTAAAAGCTAGACCCTTGGAACAGTGCTTTTCTAAATTTGATTTAGAAATTTATGACCAGTAGGATTCGAACCTATATTGCTCTAATATCGATTGAAGGAAATCCTAGTTGGACTTAGATGTTCCTTATAAATTAAGCCCTTGAGATGTTCCTTGTAAATCAAGCCGTAAGGAAAAGCCAAGGATAGGTGCACATTGTAAAAGAGAGTTAGAGAGAATTAAGAAGAAAAATCCATGTTTTGTGAGAGATCTTTTCGTGAGATTGAGAGAGGATTTCTTATGCACGTTATGTCACGTCCCATGTGTTAGATATCAAAATGGGCACGCAACTCGACTGACAATATGCACATGAGAACTAGATTAGACAGGTCTCATACACATACTTAAACCTTATCTATCCAGCTGAGGTGGGCTAAACTTGAGAAAAGTCAATTTCTAGTCAAACTAGATAAAATAGGATAAATCAACTATAAACTACATAGCATGATGAGACTCTGAACTAATAAATTATACATAAAGGGTAAAGCAGTAGAAACAATAACTTACTAGCTCTTAGGAGGGTAAAACCACCTAACTACATATTCCAATCCAAAACTGATTACTCCGTCACTTGGAGGAAGAAGGGAGAGAATAAATCCAGGGGTTGTCAAGCAAGTGACCCAAAACAATCATCAAATGAGAAAGGAAACGATGATAAATGCAATAAGGAGAATATCCTCAAGAATACACTTGCAAAGATCCTAGCCATACATTACTAAGAAGTTTCTAAAAGAATAAATACTAGTCATACACTTGTATCTTCCTAGAAACTTCTTGGTAGATATTTTATAGGATGTTACTAGAAAGGAGTTCTAGAAACAATCTAAGTTGGTGAGGAATTCTAACGTGTTGTTGTGCTGAACCATCTCCGTTTTAGTTTTGTAGGGAAAGTGGCATGTATTTCTCCAAATACGGTATATCATCCCAAAACGAATGCTGCCCTAAGATTGGAGTTTATGATCCCGTTCCTCCATTTCCCCAGTTGAATCATTAAAATGGTTTGATTGTTAAAGGGCTGTAAGATCTTTCTGTTGTGCTTAATTGATACATGATTTGTAATCTGATTAGTACTCAAGTTGGTATGACTTGAGGGTTAGGGATACTAGTGAGGAGCAAGGGTTACAGTTGTATGAGAGAGAGATGTTGGTGTAGACGACTAGTTTAGGGTTAGATTGGGGTGTTGTCTTGTAACGCCTTGTTGGATTAGAGTTTGTAAACCAGGAAACTCTCATATAGTGTGGAAGCCCCCTTGTCGAGGAGGAAGAGTATAGTAAGATTTATCAGAACCACTATAAAAATCCTTGTGTTTGTGATTGTGGTTGATTATTGCTTATTTCATAATTTTTTCTGCTCTATTTATTTACATATCTAAATTAACGAAATAACTGTGCAACCCTTCCTCTAGCCTTACATGTAGATCCCAACAGTAATTTCGAGGTTGTCTTTCAAAAATCCACCAGCTTGGCTACCTGAATTAGGCTAATAATCTATAAGCCCGCACACATCTTTATCAGCTTATACATTCAGATATAGTACCAGGATATCAATAATCTATTATTATTAGACCAAGATATATCATATAATACTAGCATATGGAAAATCTTTTTCTAGCCTACCCATATCTATAGCTTGATTCAAGCCTAACGTGATCTCATGGAAAGAGAAAAGCTTACAGTATCCTCTGACAAAATCATAACATAGAGAAAGGGAACATGCATGATATGTTTCGTTTATTAGTTTTACATTTATGCAATCAGTTATTTAGTATCATCGCGAACAATATTAGATGTGACTGAATAATTCTATTAGCGGGATCAAAATAGCGAAAGTGTGTAATTATTAAGTTTAAAATAAATGTTGGGACGCATATATCCTGTATGAATGTGAATGAGCTTACGTAGCGGTGCGTTGAACCAATGTCATCTTCCCATATATCAACTGCCAAATTGTCTTGAAAAGTTACTAATTTTCTGAATTGTTTTCTTGTTCCAGTGCAGAACAAAAAATTTGGCTAGGGAAAAATTGGGTGCCTAATTTTATGGGATCGGGATTTTGTCCAATCGGATGGTAATTAAAGAGGATCCAATTATTCTACTATTTACTTTCTATTCCAAATTTAAGCGTTCAGATGAAGCCACATTGAATTGCTACATTCACCATAGCGGTTTTCACAATAGCGCTTTTAATGAAAATATAGCTTTTCAAGATAATATTGAAAATCCTACATGGCTTCACCTTAGCCTTAGACATTAGAATTGTAGAATCAGCAGCAGCAGGCAGAACAAGTTCAGAAACAGACAAACCAGGTGGCGGTCGACCGATCCGGTCGACCGCATTCGTGCACAAAGTTCACTGTGCTTCAGTTTTGGTGTCGGTCGACCGGGCCGGTCGACCGCAGATGTTACTGTTCTGTGGTCGGTCGACCGACAACCTCTCTGGACATTTGAGGATTCTGCTGGAAGGTGGTCGGTCGACCGGTCTGGTCGACCGACATTGATCGCGGTCGACCGGGCCGGTCGACCGACGAAGCGGGTTTCAGTTCCCAGACCCGTTTCGCTTGTGAGTTGTATTTAAACCCTAAACTCGTTTCTAGGGTTTAAGTTGGGCGATTTTGAGCTGAGCAAAGGGGGATTTGAGGGCTTCTATTGTTG
>BQKN01063713.1:39449-83606 GCA_022839385.1 Asparagus kiusianus
GGCGATTTTGAGCTGAGCAAAGGGGGATTTGAGGGCTTCTATTGTTGAAGTCTATTTGAGAGATCTTTTGGTCTTATTTGAGGGTTTTGGGTAAGATTTGTAACCCTAACTTGTACTCCCCTTTGATTTGAATAGTAAAGCTTCCCCCTCCTTGCCCCGTGGACGTAGGCATATTGCCGAACCACGTATATCTTGTGTTCTTGCTGTGTTGATTGGCTTGTGTGGATTGTGGTCTGCTATTGTTCTTGTGTGTGCCTTCGATTTGGTCAATTTAGGGCTTCCGCGGCGCACAACAAGTGGTATCAGAGCTCCGGGTTGGATTTGTGAGTTTTGTTCGAAGGATTCATTGTTGGGTTCTTGTTGGGAGAGTAGATCTACAATATGGGTGATACAAGCAATGCTAGTTCAAGTGCTACTAGTACATCGGGGTCGGCTTTGACAAAGGCGATCCAAAATTTGAGCATCAATAACACGAAATTGATGTTTCAAAGTTCAACGGCAAGATCAACTTCGGTTTATGGAGGTGTCAAGTAATGGACGCCTTAGATGCACAAAATTTGGAGGAGACTCTTGAGTTTCAAGAGAAACCCGAGGAGATTGATGATAGGGTTTGGAAGAAAATGAACAGCAGGGCTTGTGGAGTTATTCGATCATGCCTAACGCCGGATCTCATTTATGATGTGATGAACGAGACGTCGGCAAAGAGATTGTGGGAAACGCTCAATGAAAAATATTTGACAAAGAGCATTGAGAATAGGCTTCATTTGAAGAAAAGGTTCTACCAATTCAAGATGAAGAAAGGAGTTTCCATTCGGGAGCATGTTAATAACTTTACGAAGCTTATTTCGGATATGGCCAATGTTGATATCATGGTGGAGGATGAAGACAAGGCGATGTTACTATTATGTTCGTTGCCAGATGATGAGTTTAGTACCTTTGTTCTCACTATGATTAATGGGCGGACTACAGTTAACTACAAGGAGGTGACCTCGGCATTGGTGAATTATGAGCTGAGGAAGAATGATGGTGAGCCCTCCGAGAAGGTATCGGGTGATGCATTAGCAGTTCGTGGCCGTAGTCCAAATCGTCAGAAGTTTAACCGCTCAAAATCGAAGAATAGGGGTGGCCATAAAAGTGTTGGTAGAAATCAATGTGTTTTTTGCAAAGAAGAAGGACATTGGAAGAATGAGTGCCCAAAGTTGAAGGATAGAGCCGTAAAGCAAAGGGGGAAAGCTATACAAGCTTCAGAGGTGAATGTTGCTAAGGTTGTTAGCGATACTTCAGATTCAGATTCTTCCGGTTACTCTTGTCCCACACTGCCGTCAGTTTGTTATGCCGACTTTACGGAGTGGATGCTTGATTCGGGAGCTACATTTCACATTTGCCCTAAGAGGGATTGGTTTACCAACTTTGAGGAGTTGAAGAGAGGAGACGTGGTGCTCATGGGGAACGATCACGTTTGTCCTATTAGTGGGATTGGCTCAGTCAGAATCAGAATGCATGACGGGGTGGTTAGGGAATTGAAAGAAGTGAGGTTCGTGCCGCAGTTGACGAAGAATTTCATTTCTCTTGGGACTTTGGAGGCATCCGGATATAGAGTGATATTAGAGGATGCTAGCTTGAAGGTCATGAAGGGATCCATGGTGGTGATGCGAGGGGTCAGGGAAAACAACCTATACTACTTGAAGGGCAAGACAGTTACAGGGGGTCTGGCTGCTTCTATCACTACGGAGGAGGATACTAGCATACTATGGCACATGAGGCGTGGACACACAGGTGATAAGTCCCTACAGTCTTTGGCAAAACAGGGGCTATTGAAAGGTGCAAAGACCTGCAAGATGGAGCTGTGTGAGCATTGCATACTTGGGAAGAAGACTAAAGTGAAGTTTGGCACCGCAATTCACAACACCCAAGGTATATTAGACTACATTCACACAGATGTTTGGGGCCCTTCTAAGCACACATCGCTTGGTAGGGCAAATTATTTCGTCACTTTCATTGATGATTATTCCAGGAGGAATTGGGTATATAGCATGAAGCATAAACATGAGGTCCTGGATATATTTGTGGAGTGGAAGAAGAAAGTGGAGCTGCAGACAGGTAGAAAGGTGAAGACTCTTCGTTCAGACAATGGTGGAGAGTACAAGAGTGATCCATTTCTGCAGTTTTGCCGGGATCACGGCATTAGAAGGCACTTCACAGTTAGAGAGACACCGCAACAGAATGGGGTGGCAGAGAGGCTGAACCGTACCTTGCTGGAGAAGGTGCGATGTATGATGACGCAGAGTGGATTATCTAGATCTTTTTGGGCCGAGGCGTTGGTTTATGCGAGCCATCTCGTTAACAGGTTGTCGTGCACTGCGATAGAGGGGAAGACTCCTTTGGAGCGTTGGTCTGGTTCTGTGGCTAGTGATTATGAGACTCTTCGGATATTTGGGTGTCCAGCTTATTTCCATGTTAGTGATGGGAAGTTGAATCCGAGAGCGAGGAAGGCTATCTTTGTGGGATTTAGAGAAGGTATAAAAGGCTTCAAGTTATGGGATCCACAAGATAAGAAGATGATCATTAGAAGAGATGTCACATTCGATAAGGCGTACATGATGAAGCCTCGAGTTCCTCAGCAGGTGGAGGAAGATCAGACAGGAGAGATATCACAACAGGTGGAGGTTGATGTGACTCCACTCACTCCAGAGAGCACTGTATCCATTGAGGCTCCTACAGAGGTGACACTGGGAGGAGATGAGATGATAGCCGGGCAGACCGAGGGTACAGTGGATCATGGGACTCAGGAACAGGGTCATGTTCAGGGGTCTATTGCAGCAGACAGACCGAGGAGAGAGATTCGTCGGCCAGCTAGATATGATGATGTCATGGTGGCATATGCTTTATCGGTGGAGGTCGTTGATGATCTTATTCCTGCCACATTCAGGGAGGCAGAGTCCAGCCCTGATTCCATTAGGTGGAGGAATGCTATGGAGGAGGAGATGCAATCTCTTCAGAAGAACGACACTTAGGAACTTGCAAAGCTACCGAAGGGTAAGAAAGCTATTGGTTGTAAGTGGGTGTATGCTAAGAAAGAGGGATCTTCTATTGGGGACATTCGATTCAAGGCCAGATTGGTTGTCAAGGGATATGCACAGCTTGAGGGAGTTGATTACAACGAGGTGTTTTCACCCGTTGTGAAGCATTCGTCGATTCGGATACTATTAGCATTGATGGCACAGCTGGACTTAGATTTGGTCCAAATGGACGTGAAGACGGCCTTTCTACATGGAGACTTAGATAAGGAGATCTACATGACACAACCTATGGGGTTTAAAGCTGCAGGAAGAGAAGATTTGGTGTGCAAATTGAAGAAATCTCTTTACGGACTAAAGCAATCACCGCGACAGTGGTACAAGAGATTTGATAGCTTTATGATTGGCCGAGGGTACACGAGGAGCCCTTATGACCCGTGTGTTTATATGCACAAACTACAGGATGGTGAGCATATTTATTTGCTATTGTATGTTGATGATATGCTCATAGCTTCCAGGAACACTTCAGCTATTGGGAAATTGAAAAATGATCTGTCATCTGAATTTGAGATGAAGGACCTGGGAGAGGCTAAGAAAATACTTGGTATGGAGATTGAGCGAGACAGGGTGAAGGGGAGATTGAAGCTTACACAGAGGAGTTACTTGCAGAAGATGCTGAAGAAATTCAGTTTTGAGGGCAATACCAAGGTGGTGAGTACTCCATTAGCTCCCCACTTTAAATTTTCAGCTTTGATGTCACCAGTTTCGGTGGAGGATCGGGACTACATGTCCAAAGTTCCATATGCCAGTGCAGTGGGTAGCTTGATGTATTCCATAGTGTGTACTAGGCCAGATTTATCACAGGCCGTGAGCATGGTATCTAGGTACATGCATAACCCCGGGAAGGGGCATTGGGAGGCCGTGAAGTGGATTCTATGGTATATTAAGGGTACCGTGGATGTTGGGTTGATATTTGCGAAGAATGATGAGACAGGGCAGAATTGTGTTGGCTACGTGGATTCTGACTATGCTGGAGATCTTGACAAGCGTCGGTCCACTACAGGTTATGTTTTTACATTGGCTAGTGCACCGGTGTGTTGGCGATGCACTCTTCAGTCTACAGTGGCGCTTTCTACTACAGAGGCGGAATATATGGCGGTGACAGAAGCAGTGAAGGAGGCTTTGTGGCTACATGGCTTGTTGGAAGATTTGAGGATTGCACAGGAAACCATTCGGGTACATTGTGATAGTATGTCAGCTATCTATCTGGCGAAGAACCAAGTCTACCATGCACACACGAAGCACATTGATGTCAGATTTCATTTTGTACGTGACGTATTGGATGATGGTGATGTCACGTTGGAGAAGGTCCACACTAAGGATAATCCTGTTGATATGTTGACCAAAGTTGTACCAGGTGTGAAGTTTGGTCATTGTTTGAGCTTATTGAACATTCTTCGTTGTTGAGGCCGTTGGCGGCCATTTGGATGAACTACGTTCGGCTTGATTCCTTGGGCAAGAGGATACGTAGGCAGTCTTACAGATGCAGCCGGTTGAGATTGATTGGGGGTGTTTTTTGGTGTCGGCTCAGTTTTGACAAACGCTCGCCGAGGTGGAGATTTGTAGAATCAGCAGCAGCAGGCAGAACAAGTTCAGAAACAGGCAAACCAGGTGGCGGTCGACCGGTCCGGTCGACCGCATTCGTGCACAAAGTTCACTGTGCTTCAGTTTTGGTGTCGGTCGACCGGGCCGGTCGACCGCAGATGTTACTGTTCTGTGGTCGGTCGACCGACAACCTCTCTGGACATTTGAGGATTCTGCTGGAAGGTGGTCGGTCGACCGGTCTGGTCGACCGACATTGATCGCGGTCGACCGGGCCGGTCGACCGACGAAGCGGGTTTCAGTTCCCAGACCCGTTTCGCTTGTGAGTTGTATTTAAACCCTAAACTCGTTTCTAGGGTTTAAGTTGGGCGATTTTGAGCTGAGCAAAGGGGGATTTGAGGGCTTCTATTGTTGGAGTCTATTTGAGAGATCTTTTGGTCTTATTTGAGGGTTTTGGGTAAGATTTGTAACCCTAACTTGTACTCCCCTTTGATTTGAATAGTAAAGCTTCCCCCTCCTTGCCCCGTGGACGTAGGCATATTGCCGAACCACGTATATCTTGTGTTCTTGCTGTGTTGATTGGCTTGTGTGGATTGTGGTCTGCTATTGTTCTTGTGTGTGCCTTCGATTTGGTCAATTTAGGGCTTCCGCGGCGCACAACAAGAATAGAGGGTAAAAATACGGATAGTTAGATCTTTTTTAGTTACCACCTAATTAAAGAGGATTTGAATCCATCTTGAATGTATGCATCTTTGTCGAAAACGCAAACCCGCATGATATCATGATGTATAATTTTAGTGAAACTGTTTAGCTTGAGGAGCCAGTTACACATAAACAAGCTCATGTCTCTTGTTTCAGGATATATCAGAAAAGGTTCTTTATGTACACGCCTTGAATCATAAGTCGCAAAATTACTCTCCAAATCTCAATATTTGCAGAACAAATTTCCAAACAATTAGTTTTGACTAGGATTATCCCCTAGGTTAAAAAAATCAACTTTTATAGGCTATTATGTAATTGCAATTCAACAATATAGAGAAATTTTACTCACCATTTGTTGATTTGGGAGTAATTTTTTAAAGCTAATGATTTTTGGTAGTTTCTAACATACTAAGGTTTCCCGGGTATTTTTGCAAATGCTTGCAAATACTCGTGATTTAAGGAGTATGTACATAAAAAAAAAATCCTATTTGTTATATGTTTGGGGTTTTGGGATAGTTGGTCCCTTAAGTCCGTCATATTTTTAAATTGGTCCGCAAATCACTTATAATGCTATTTTGACCCCAAGTTCATTTAAGTTTACTTTCAAACTATAGTCTCTCCCTTAGTTTCTTTCTCTAATTTCTTAATCTTTATTGAGTTAGCTAGTTGTTAACCCAACCCAACACGCTAGATAAATTAACGATTACCCTCAATTCATTCACTCATCCCCAGCATCACAACTTTTATTCTCTGTCTCCTACGAAAATATCGATTAAGAGGAAGAAGTTGATCTTCAGGGGAGAATAAGAGGCTTTGAATTTGTGCCCTAAACGGGTTTAGGTTAGAAACACGGATTTGTGTTTGGATGTAAACTTAAAGAAAAGAGTACCATTGAAAGTTCAAGTTATGTTTAAGGCGGGCCATATTCCCCCAATCCTGAAAGTAGTTAACCACTAGGACTAATTTGGAGCAAGTTACAGGAGCTGAAGACTAATTAGCAATTTCAATTATTTGAAAGACTCAGTTACAAAATATAAAAGATTTAAGAGACCAATATGTACAAAAACCCTTTTTTAAAGTAAACGTGTAGATCCAGCAGAGCCGCACGTTTCTTACACAAGTTACTATGTCGAATCCAATTAGGAAGTTCTTTTTGCCTACATATCCTCAGAACCTTAGTTTAGAAAGACTTGTTCTTCAACACCGAATATGCCAAGAATAGGGGAGAAAAACGTTATGATATGAAAATACAAGCTAGAGCCTCGTGGATAATTCCGTAAATACCTTAAAGAAGGAAGAAAAAGAAGAAAGAGTTTTATGTTTTAAAAACTCTAGAATTAATGGCTTATTTCTACTTTCTAAAAACAATCACAATTATATCCTTGAGTGAACCTGAAAGTTGGAGCATTTCATTTGGGATAAGTTTCAAAATATCTTTATCTAGCTAGAAATAGAACATTATGATTAAAAAAGTGGATTTTTTCTCCGTATATAGCCCGCGATATTATGCTGTTATACACATCTAGTCAATGAAGCTAGTAAAAAAAAGGCTTCTACTATGCATAACGTGGATCGCATGGCTGTAGATATTGGGAGGAAGTCATCCACATATTAAGAGAGGACATTGACATGTATCCAGCAAAACTTATCACTTAGGTTTATTTAGTAGTCCTCCCCTGAATCTTCAATAATAATTCCATGTTAGTCTCTAAATGCTTGAAAATTGCTCGTAAACCCCTCAGCGCCTTATGGTCATTGAAGGAGCTTTGAAAGGACTAAAATATCCTTCAACAGGTGCCTTTTTTAATATAAAAGGAGTTTTGAAAGAAAAACGTACCGGTATTTTGGTCATTGAAGGTCTTAAATTGCAAGACCACTCAAGATCGAGAGACTTATGAGCAATTTCTAAGATTTGAGGGTCTAATATGGAATTATTAAAGGTTTGAGGGACTAATATCTAGTTGGCCCTATCATTAACAATCATTTTAAGATTTGTACCACATAAGTAAAAGCTTGGTACCTTTTTATAGATTCCAATCCTCTCCCGCGTAAAAAAAATATCATAGAGACCACTAGTTTTATTTTAACTATTCATTTGTCTAGCAAATGGTTATAATACATTTTTTAGAACTCATCATATACCCCCAAGGGCCCCAACCCAATTGCAATCATTTCTCATTTATGCTCAAAAAAATTATGATCGCCCACAAAATAAATCGAAAACTGCAATAAAGCGGTGATCTGCTTACTACCAAAGGGTGTGTTTGGTACAATTTCTAAAATAATGGGAAACTCACGCCTCGTTTGGTACGCGGGAATAGAGTCAAGTGAGAATGGAAAGAATGTAGGAATGGAATGGAATAGATGTGGGAATGGAATGCATATTCTCATTCTCATGTTTGGGCGCGTTTAGAGAGTAGAACAGGAATGACAATCTTATTCTCATTCCCTCGTTTGGTATCATTTGTTCACAAGTGAGAATAAAATTTAGTTTTCTAATAATGCCCTTACCAAAACATAGAATTTTAAAAATGTTAAAAATATTTTAAAAATAACTAAATGATTCATTTTTTAAGAAAAATAAGTTTTATAGAAATGATTTTTTTCCTTAGAGAAATAAATTTTTATGTAATAGTTATATTTTGTCACAACATCTCGGCAATAATTTTGGACTTTTGGCTTACAAATTGAAAAATAAATTTTATAGAAATTATTTTTAATTATAAATAATTATAATTTTACTTTTCTAACTTCTAATGCTACATGTCCGCGTTAATATACTTCTTAGGAACGATATCAGAAATTTATTAAAAAATAATATCACAAGATATTGGAACTATGGTAAGGTCAGTGATATAAATTTACTTAGGAACCATGTTTGTAAATTGAAACTTGGGCATGTTATATTCATGCTTATATTTATTTATATATTTGTACTAGTAGCTTAAGATAATATATTTTTTATAAAAATAATTTTCATATAGGAATTTATATCTAATTGTATCTTTTAAGAAGGGTATAAATGGAAATCATTTGATTATTTTTATTCCCACTTAAGTGAGAATATCAATTCCTTGTTAAATGGTTGGTAATGACAATTCCCACATAAAGTGGGAATTGATAAGAAGTGGGAATTCCAATTCTAACATCTAAAAGTACATCGTGTTTGGTACGCGGGAAAAAAGAGTTGGAATTGAATTCCATTCCCACTCATTCCCGCGTACCAAACGAGCCCCATTTCCTTATGAAAAGCTCGCTTCTAGGGTTTTCGATAGTTTCCCTAGAAATGTGGATTTTTTATTCTGTTTGTTTCACCTAAAATCTCCTAGAAATCAAGCATGAAAAACACGTATTTCTCAATTTTCATTGGACCAAAAGATTAGGAGATCACCTCTTTAAGAAAAACCAACTAATTCTCACGGGAAACCCAAAACAACGCGTCTCTTTTTTTCACAAATGTTTTTTAGGGGCTGTTTGGATCTGTTTTTTGGATCGGTAAAAGGGAGGAAAGCTGCCAAAAATGTCAGCTTTTTATAGCTTTCCCCCAAAACCGCCTCTTATAGAGGTGATTTTGGGGGAAAACTGTCAAAAAGCTGACATTTTGGCAGCTTTCCCCCTCCTTTCCACTTCCAAATTAAAACCGGAACCAAACAACCCTTAACGTTTCCATTTGATTTCCTCTTCAAAATGCTCGGAAACGTGTCTTTCTTAAAAAGGTGACATTTGATGACGTTTCACGAAAATATTTCTTAACGTAAAAAATGAAACCAAACGCAATACTAGGAAAAAGTTTGAGGTTACTGTAATAATTTGTGAGCGGGTCAGAGAATTTTGAACAATTTGCTAAGGTTTCCACGCATATCAAACAGCCCCATCAGGGAGGAACTTGTTGGCAGCGAGGGTAACTCAATGATGCACTAAATGGCAAAAACGCCTATTAAAAATAAGAATTGAAAGGTCTACATATATCCGAACTCGAAGCTAAACGCCATGAGAAACGGACATCACGAACAACAAGCTGACATCGAAGTCTAACGCTGGTATGGCAATTCTCATCTAGAGAGTACCGCGACCGAGACTGCAATCTCCGCGAGTAATTATTTTTTACCTATTTATCTGGAAAAGTCCTCTTATAATACTTTCTGAAGTATCCTCTCCGAACACACTGACCATCTATTGAGCGATCCGTTTACTTAGTATTGCTTGGGTTCTTTTTTTTTTTTTTTTCCTTCCAGGAAAACTCTCCAATTAATGGTGCTGGTTGGACAAAAGACCCTAAACTTGGTAAATTAGAGAAAACTACTCTGAATTCTTTTATTAAAATATATTAATGTGACAATAAGCTGATCAACTTCATCCCCTTGTGCTTGGTATGTGTTTCCTCCTTTCCTGCTTACGCATAGGTAATTTCTCTAATTTAGAAAGTTTGAATGGTTTTATGAAATTTATTCAATTTTTTTTTCCTTCTTGGTACACCAACTATTTAGAGATCATCAAAATCTAAATTATTTCTACATCTGTGAAACGTTGCTGCACTGCTCATACGAAAATAGAACAAAAAAAAAAAAATTAAAATAAATATAAAATTCATTTTATCCTTGTCCCCAACGTACTTTCCCAATCTTCCATCTATACCTTACACAGAAGTTAAGAAAACTCCGCCGGCCTCCATCCTACTTCATAGTTACCTGATTATTATTGGGTAACTTTAATTTAAAAGAAAACTCTCAAAGCTTTGGGTCATTTTCTATGGACAACCTCCCATTATTGTTTTCCCCACTAAATTCCAGACTTTCCCCACGAAATCCCCTACTTTAACATGGTCAGTCTCGCGTCACAATCTCTTCTAGAATTTAGTGCAGTTGTAAAGATTTGTGTAATGCCTCTTGAAGCAAAATTTAAAAAAACTTCCGACTGATCAACGAGTTAAAAATGAACATGAGAGTTTTTTTTTTCCTACTATTAGGTACTCCAAAAAGGCATGAAACCTGAAAAATTTTAATACGAGGAAAAAAGAAGAATTCAGAGCTCCAACCATAATATGTTAGCGCGCAAAGGGTTTTTTTTTTTTTTTTGAGGTGGTTCCAAAGAAAAGTTAACATGACAAACAAAAGGGGGGCACTAAAATATTCAAAGCGCCCCCTTATATTTCTCCTTGTGCGTATCAGAGCGCTCTGAGGAGAACTCTTACTCTTAAAATTAGAGAGTGTCCCTTGGAAAGGCCCAAAGTTTTGGGGACTTTGTGAAATTTACCCCCTGTTATGATCTGTGGGTCCCAATCCGATGCATCAATCCCACCCAAAGTCAACAAGTCAACAGTCTACCACTTTTTAAGTCTTCCCCTCCCCTCTCACTGTCCCGGGCCCCACGTTTACTTTTCACTCAGCAGCTCAGCCTCTAGAATCTCTTGACCGGTCCACACCCGAATCATACAAGCGCCTAACGCGCAACTAAACGGATCTCGGCTGGTCTCTATAAATGTGAACCCTCCTCCCTGAACTCCCCTCTACCACCAAGACACAAACAGCACACTCCTAGCCAGCCAGTAAACAAGAACAAACCGGCCATGGTGTTCGCCGGAGCCAACAGCAGCCGTGGCCTGGCGGCCGAGACCTTGGCCTTCGCCGCCCAAGTCGTCCGGGGCCGCCTCTTCATGGTCTTCGCTTGCTTGTTCATAATGTCGGCCTCCGGCGCCACCTACATCTTCAGCATCTACTCCAAAGACATAAAGTCCTCCCTCCACTACAACCAGCAGACCCTCAACACCCTCAGCTTCTTCAAGGACCTCGGCGGCAACGTCGGCGTCCTCTCCGGCCTCATCAACGAGGTCACCCCTCCCTGGGTCGTTCTCTCGATCGGCTCCGCCATGAACCTCTTCGGCTACCTCATGATCTACCTCGCCATCACCGGCCGCACATCACGCCCCGCCGTCTGGCAGATGTGCGTCTACATCTGCGTCGGGGCCAACTCCCAGTCGTTCTCCAACACCGGAGCTCTGGTCACCTGCGTCAAGAACTTCCCCGAGAGCCGGGGGATCGTCCTGGGCCTCCTCAAAGGTTTCGTCGGGCTCAGCGGCGCCATCTTCACCCAGCTGTACCTGGCCTTCTACGGGGACGACTCCAAGTCCCTGGTTCTGCTGATCGCCTGGTTGCCCGCGGCGATCTCCGTCGTGTTTGTTCACACCATTCGGATCATGGAAGCGGTGCCCGCGAGGTCCGAGGAGGAGAAGGAGAAGAACACCAAGCCGTTCTTCTGTTTCCTGTACATATCGCTGGCCCTGGCCACCTACCTGATGGTAATGATCATCGTCGAGAAGGTGGTGAACTTCTCGCAGGCGGAGTATATCGCCAGCGCTTGCGTCATCATCTTCCTGCTCTTCCTCCCGCTGGGCGTGGTCATTAAAGACGAACTGCGCATTCGGAATTGGAGGAGGGAGTTTCTCAAGAACCCTCCGCCGATGACGGTGGCCGTCGAGAAACCGGCGGCGGTCGAGCTGCAACCGGCGGCGAACGCCGCTGCCGCTGCCGCAGCCGTCGACACTCCAGGGCAAGAGCCATCAAGCACAGGCGCGGTGTCGTGCCTCTCGAAAACGTTCAGACCCCCCAGCAGAGGCGAGGATTACTCGATCCTCCAGGCGCTGGTGAGCATCGACATGATAGTCCTCTTCCTCGCCACGATTTGCGGCGTAGGAGGAACCCTGACCGCGATCGACAACATGGGTCAGATCGGGCAATCGCTGGGCTACCCATCCAAAAGCATAAGCACCTTCGTCTCCCTCATCAGCATCTGGAACTACGCGGGGAGGGTGACGTCAGGGTTCGCCTCCGAGATCCTGCTGACCAAGTACAAATTCCCCCGCCCCCTAATGCTCACTTTCGTCCTCATCCTCTCCTGTGTCGGCCACCTCCTGATCGCATTCGGGGTGCACAACTCACTCTACTTCGCCTCGGTCATCACCGGGTTCTGCTTCGGCGCGCAATGGCCCCTGCTCTTCGCGATCATATCGGAGATCTTCGGGCTCAAGTACTACTCGACCCTGTACAACTTCGGCGGAGTGGCGAGCCCGATCGGGGCTTACATCCTCAACGTTCAGGTCGCCGGGCATTTATATGACCGCGAGGCTGCGAAGCAGAACCACGGGGTGAAAGAATCGACCTGCATCGGGGTTCAGTGTTTCAAACTGTCGTTCCTGATCATTACAGCGGCTACGGTCGCCGCGGTCCTCGTTTCTTTGGTACTCGTCTGGAGGAGCTGGGATTTTTACAAGGGAGATATTTACGGGAGATTCAGAGCGGAAGCGGCGGGAGATGATAACGGGGTTGTTACGCCAGAGGGTGCGGACGAGAAGAAAACTGAGGAAAATGACCGTGTAAGTAAAAACTAATGATAGCACGTCTGGATTGTGTCTTTTCTGCTTTAAGAGATTCTGCGGACACGAAATAGACCCGTGAATGGGGGGCAATTTGTCATATACCGGATGGAGGAGATCCTTCGTGATCCGGGAATTAAATGATTTGAGCTCCGAGTGTAAGGGTGCCAGCTGTTGATGAACGGGACTTTGTTTTTATTTGTTGGTCTAAAGAAAGAGTGCTGCTACGGGACCCAAAATATGGGATTAATGGAGAGGATATGTGAGGTGTCCCTTCCCTATTGCATAATGAGTTGTCATGAGTTGGTTTAGCCAACTTATTATGCAATAGGGAGGGGACACCTCACCTGTCCCCTCCCTTAGTCCTATATTTTGGGTCCTTAAATCATTTTTCGTCCCCCGCGTACAGAGACTTTGTTGGGCTTCCATGTCTTGGGTGTTGAGATGCGCGTTGGAGACACAACTATCTGATTACGTGACGATCACCCGTATGAACCTTTTAATTAAGGTTATTGTAGTTGTTAATTGTCAACATGAACCCTTTAATAAAAGATGACTATAGTTGTTTTTAGGTGACTGATTAGTCGTTGAGGTGCGATAAATAATTGACTAAAGAAACCTGTTTTTGACTTGCTTGTATGGCAGTATGGGTGGCCTCGCCCCCGCGTTTGAAATAAAAATGAATTTGTCTGTAGTACCATGTGGGCACATGCAACCTAATCAAAGTTATAAATGTTTGAAGTGGTTAGTTCTATAGAACTTTTAGCCTAATTGGCACTTAAAATACCTTAAATTAAAAAAAAAAAGAAACCCCCACGACTTTGGACGATTATATTTTTGGGACACCCCCATACCTTACAATATATCAGTAAACCCCTTTAGTTTAGAGGACATTAGGAAACGGGAAACCCGTTCAACTTTACGACTTTTTTGTATAACAATCCTGATGGCATTAAGTGCAATTTTCACATGAATGAGTAAAAACACATGGGGATATTTTTACATCAGGACCGAACTTGTGTCTAGAAGTGCAAACGGATTAGATACAAATCATAAAAAGGCAACTATAGCATTGTGTTTGATACCACAACAACCAGAGGAAGTAATGACTAGGAGAATGTGTTTTAAAACCCTAGGAAAAAATAATTTTCTTTCGGGGGAGAGGAAAGGCATGTGTGAATTGTTCATACTCCTTTACTTATTTGTTCGTGTCTGGTGTTTATCTAACGGGTGGTCATTAGCACTCGTTAAAGGATGAAAGAAACAGAGATAAATGAATAATAAGTAGATCACTCCACCTGATTTGCAGTAATTTCTCTTCTTACCTATCCTCTTTCTATTCATCTCATCCTTTAATGAGTGCTCATTGGTAGCTGCTCAAAAAAAAAAAATCTCTGATTAGTTATAAACCAATTTGTATGTTATATTTGTATTAAAATTAACTTCAAATGGAAATCGATGTTTCTATTTGATTTTTTCCCTTAAACTGTATTTATATCCATATTTGATTTGATAGTAGATAATCTATTGATATCCCACATCCGGCTAAGAAAAGGACAATAATCTTTATTTTTTAATCGGGCACAATCGGATATAGATATGGATAGTGTCGGACTTATCTAAACCCCTTTGCAAACCTAGTCGTTGCCAGGCCATAGACGCAGAACATAAAGGCCATATGCATTACAAATTGGTCGGCAAAATACTAAAATAAACATAAATACTTATGGACTAAAATCCACAAAAAAACCCCTTGCGTAGTAGCGAAAAAGGGGGGAAATACTTCAAAGAAGAAGAAATAAGAATCTAAGAAGGAAAATCTAAGAAGTAAGAGGGTGCTTAAGAAAACATAGGAAGATTGCTACCTCACGATCTATTCAGGTGAGGTGCTTGGGATTGGAAATGCTAATGGCTGAGGGACACAATTCTGTCCTTTCAACTATTCTTGTTGCTTTTGATATTGCAAGATGTTATCCTTTGTCTATTTTGGTTGAATACTTTTGCTAAATTTTACAAAACGATAATAAAGTTAAGGAGTTTTGCATTTTGCAAATATTACTACGAAATAAAAATACCTTAACTTAAACAATGCCGAAGAATAGGGTGAACCTTGTTGTACAAACGGTATGCTCTGATACCACTTGTTGCGCGCAGCGGAAATTTCGGCAGCACTTCGGCAGCACAACAAGAGAGTCAGGTCGCAATAAGAATTCTTGTTTCTCAAAGGGAACAAGAATCTGAAGCTTATATCCTATCAAAGTAGGATATTAGCTCTTCCTCTCGTCAGCTCTAAGACTGCGCGTCGAGGGAACCTAAAAAGCTATTACAAATCACACAAAAGCAGTACAACCAATTTTTACGTGGTTCGGCAAATTGCCTACGTCCACGGGGCAAGGAGGGGGGAGATCTACTAATAGAGGGAGAGATTACAACTAGGGTTTACAAAAGAATCTCACAAATAAAACCCTCACACAAACTCTCAAATCCCTCACACAAAACTCTCTCAAAAGGCTGCACAAAAGGACTGCACCAAAACAAATCTCCTGCTGAAAAATACCCAAAACCAAAGCCTCTGTTTTTGAACTCCTGCAGCCGCAAACCAAAAATCAACCTTGCACTTTTGCTGCAGCCGCCTAACACCCAAAACCCTCTTAGCTTGCACGAAAACCTAAAACAAAATCAAGCTTTATATATAGGGAGCAGTTGAGTTGGTTTGTGGGCCGGCTTCGTTGATTTGCACGGAAAAAATCCACGCACGCGGAAAGAAACCGCGTTCTCTTCACGTGAACATACTCACGTGGTGGTGGCCCACGTTCACAATTCTCCACCTCGGTGAAGTTTTCCCAAAACTGAGCCGACACCAAAGCAACCAAATGTCCCACTTGTTGTGTCCAGTACGAACTCAATCCACAACAAGTCGAGAACCCGAACGAGAGTCCAAACATAATCTCACCCCCATCAACTAATCCAAACCGGCTGCGTCGTAAAGACTGCCTACGTATCCTCTTGCCCAAGGAATCAAGCCGAACGTAGTTCATCCAAATGGCCGCCAACGGCCTCAACAATTACGAATGTGCAACAAGTTTCGACAATGATCAAACTTGTTACTCGGAACCACCTTAGTGAGCATATCCGCCGGATTATCCTTCGTGTGGACTTTCATAATTTCCACATCGCCATCTTCAAGAACATCCCGAACAAAGTGATAACGAACGTCAATGTGCTTCGTTCTCGCATGAAAAACCTGATTCTTCGCCAAATAGATAGCACTCATGCTATCACAATGTATAGTGACGGACCTCTGCGATATACCAAGTTCCTCCAAAAGTCCTCGAAGCCAAATAGCCTCCTTCACAGCCTCCGTAACTGCCATATACTCTGCCTCCGTCGTAGACAAAGCCACCGTCGACTGTAAGGTGCTTCTCCAACACACCGGCGCACGGGTCAAAGTAAACACATACCCCGTCGTAGACCGGCGCTTATCCAAATCCCCGGCATAATCCGAATCAACATAACCAATGCATAGCTGCTCACCTGTAGTGTCCCGCTCATAAACCAAACCAACATTGAGCGTACCTCGAATGTACCTCAAAATCCATTTCACGGCGTCCCAATGACCCACTCCTGGATCGTGCATGTATCTCGATACCATGCTTACCGCCTGTGACAAATCCGGTCTCGTACATACCATTGCGTACATCAAGCTCCCAACTGCGCTCGCATATGGAGTCTTCGACATCAACTCACGATCTTCAACTGACTTTGGTGAAAGACCAGCTGAAAGCTTCAAATGGGCTCCCAAAGGTACACTAACTGGCTTCGTATCCATGCTAACATGGAATCGCTGTAGAACCTTCTTCAAATAAGCCACTTGTGTCAAACAAATTCTGCCCTTCTTCTTATCTCTGCCGATCTCCATCCCTAGAATGCGCTTCGCCTCGCCCAAGTCCTTCATCTCAAACTCATTTGAAAGCTGAACTTTCAACTCATCTATAGCCGACCTGGAACTAGAGGCAACCAACATGTCATCGACATAAAGTAACAAATAGATGTACGCACCTCCTTTCAACTTGTGAAAATATACGCAAGGATCAAACTGGCTCCGAGTGTACGAATGACCAAGCATAAAACCATCGAATCGCCTATACCACTGTCGAGGAGACTGTTTCAAACCGTATAGCGATTTCTTCAATCTGCAAACCAATTTTTCCTTCCCTGCAGCTCGGAATCCCAATGGCTGAGTCATATATATTTCTTCATCAAGATCACCATGAAGAAATGCCGTCTTCACATCCAACTGATCTAACTCTAATCCATACTGTGCCACCAAAGCTAGCAAAATCCGAATCGAAGAGTGCTTCACCACCGGAGAAAAAACCTCATTATAGTCAATACCTTCCTCCTGTGCATAGCCCTTCGCAACCAACCTAGCTTTGAACCTCAATGGAGTGCCCTCAATGCCCTCCTTCTTTGTGTATACCCACTTGCAACCAATTGCCTTCCGCCCCTTTGGAAGCTCAACCAGCTCCCATGTATCGTTCTTATGAAGAGATTCCATCTCCTCCTGCATAGCCACCTGCCACGAATCAGCCTCCGAACTCTGCTCGGCCTCTCTGAATGTAGTAGGCACCAACTCATCGATACTCTCCACCGGAAGTACATACGCAACCGTGTCGGCATACCGTGCTGGCATCTGTATGTTTCTCCTCTGTCTCCGAACTGCAATAGAATCCTGAACCTGAGCCGTCGGTTCCTGATCCTGCACATTTGTACTCGTATCCTCCGTGTCACCGTCGTGCTCGCCTAGCGTCACCTCAGTCGGCACCTGCATGGATACTGTACCATCTGGACGATGTGGAGTTGCATCGATCTCCACCACCTGTGATATCTCCTCCGCCGGGTCGCTCTCCACCTGATGAGAGCTGGGAAGCTTCAAGATAGAAGCCTCATCAAATGTGACGTCCCTACTCAGCACAATCTTCTTATCAACTGGATCCCAAAGCTTGTATCCCTTGACACCGCGCTTGAATCCTACAAATATGGCCTTCCTAGCTCGAGGTTCCAATTTATCAGTTCTAACATGATAATATGCAGGGCACCCAAATACCTTGAGCTGGTCATAATCATGTGCTGGCTTTCCCGACCACATCTCCATAGGGGTTTTCCCCTCAATCGCAGATGAAGGCAGCCTATTAATGAGGTGGCTCGCATATGTAAGTGCCTCAGCCCAAAAGATCTTCTCCAAACCACTCTGCGATAATAAGCATCGGATCTTCTCCAGTAAAGACCGATTCAATCTCTCTGCCACCCCATTTTGCTGCGGTGTATGACTAACCGTGAAGTGTCTCTCTATGCCCTCGTCTCGACATAGCTGCTGAAAGGGGTCAGAAGTATACTCACCACCGTTGTCGGATCGCAACGTCTTGATCTTTCTCCCAGTCTGCAGTTCCAATCTCTTTTTCCACTCCACAAACAAATCTAGGACTTCACTCTTCTTCGTCATGGTGTACACCCAACAACGCCTAGAATAGTCATCTACAAAAGTGACGAACCAATGTCGACCACCAAGTGATACAGTCTTAGTGGGACCCCAAACGTCTGTGTGCACGTAGTCCAGGATGCCCCTCGTCTGATGAATGGCAGTCCCGAATTTTACCTTCGTTTTCTTGCCAAGAACACAATGCTCACAGAACTCAATCTTCCCACTCTTGGCTCCCTTCAATAGCCCCTGCTTGCACAATGCCTGCAGTGACTTTTCACCTGTGTGCCCCAACCTATAGTGCCAAAGTCTGCTCATGTCCGCCTCTGAAATAGCTGAAGCAATCTGGCCAATCTCGGTGCTTCCCTTTAGATAATACAAATTTCGATTGTGGACTCCCCTCATCACCACCAATGATCCCTTAGTAACCTTCGCTACAGCGTTTTCGAAAGTCACCTTGAATCCCTTCGCCTCCAAAGCTCCAATTGAGATAAGATTCTTCTTCAGCTGAGGAACGAATCTCACCTCCTTCAATTCACGAACTACTCCATCGTGCATTCGAATCCGTACGGTACCTATCCCACAAACGCCACAGGATTGATCATTTCCCATGACAACAACACCCCCATCGACTTTCTCAAAAGATGCAAACCAGTCTCGCCTAGGGGTCACATGAAAGGTAGCGCCGGAATCAAGCATCCAATCTGATGCATCCACATGGTTCACCTCCGGAGTAATCAGTAGAGAAAAGCACGAATCATCGGAATCATCGCCTTTCGCAACGTTCACCTCATTGGCCTTCGGGCCCTTTTTCTTGCTATTCTCCTTCTCCTTGAGCTTCGGGCAGTCTCTCTTCCAATGTCCCTGCTCTTTGCAGAATGCACATTGGTTCTTTGCTAATTGGTGACGGCCTCTAGACTTTGACCTTCCTCTATTACCACCTTTCGGATATGGGCTTCTACCTCTCGTCGACAAGGCCTCTCCAGAAGTACTAGCGCGGGAAGTCTCCTTGTCCTTCCTCCTCAAATCGTAATTTGTCAAAGCGTTAGTCACTTCACTATAGCTGATAGAAGATCTCCCGTTCAACAAAGTGAGCACGAAGGTATCATACTCCTCATCCGGTAAGGAGCCCAATAAAATAATCGCCTTGTACTCATCCGATATCTTCTCATCAACATTCGCCAAGTCCGATAATAACTTAGTGTAGTTATTCACATGAGCCGCTAGCGAGGTGCCTCTGGACATCTGAAATCTGAAGAGTCTTCGCAGCAAGTGCAACCTGTTCTCAACACTCTTCGTGAGATACTTGTTGTTGAGAATTTCCCACATCTTCATCGCAGACGTCATCCCAATCACATCGTATTTCAGCTCCTGTTCCAAACAGGACCTGATCACCCCACAAGCGTTCCTATTCATTTTCTCCCATACCGTCTCATCATATTTAGGTGGCTTCTCGTGGACCATGATGGTCTCTTCCAAATTCTGAGCATTGAGCGCGTCCTGTACGTCGCTCATCCACAAACCAAAGTTGATTTTACCGTCATACTTCACCACACTAATTTTGGTGTTCTGAAAACCAACTTGAACCATACTCGTCATTGATTTGCTGCTTTCACCTTCTTCTCCCATTGTGAACTAACTCCAAATTATAGAGAAAGAACAAATTTGATAAAATTAGGAACCACCCAACTGAACCCTAGATCGGATTCCAAATAGATCTCCTATCCACACGAGGAAAGCGAAATCTCCAACGGCAACTCCTAATGCTATCTCCGCCGAGAACTCCAAGAACCAAGCTTCACACAAAATCTTCCTCCACCAAATCCAAAACACCCTAGATCTAAAATCTGGGCTCTGATACCACTTGTTGTACAAACGGTATGCTCTGATACCACTTGTTGCGCGCAGCGGAAATTTCGGCAGCACTTCGGCAGCACAACAAGAGAGTCAGGTCGCAATAAGAATTCTTGTTTCTCAAAGGGAACAAGAATCTGAAGCTTATATCCTATCAAAGTAGGATATTAGCTCTTCCTCTCGTCAGCTCTAGGACTGCGCGTCGAGGGAACCTAAAAAGCTATTACAAATCACACAAAAGCAGTACAACCAATTTTTACGTGGTTCGGCAAATTGCCTACGTCCACGGGGCAAGGAGGGGGGAGATCTACTAATAGAGGGAGAGATTACAACTAGGGTTTACAAAAGAATCTCACAAATAAAACCCTCACACAAACTCTCAAATCCCTCACACAAAACTCTCTCAAAAGGCTGCACAAAAGGACTGCACCAAAACAAATCTCCTGCTGAAAAATACCCAAAACCAAAGCCTCTGTTTTTGAACTCCTGCAGCCGCAAACCAAAAATCAACCTTGCACTTTTGCTGCAGCCGCCTAACACCCAAAACCCTCTTAGCTTGCACGAAAACCTAAAACAAAATCAAGCTTTATATATAGGGAGCAGTTGAGTTGGTTTGTGGGCCGGCTTCGTTGATTTGCACGGAAAAAATCCACGCACGCGGAAAGAAACCGCGTTCTCTTCACGTGAACATACTCACGTGGTGGTGGCCCACGTTCACAGAACCTTAGGGTAAAAGTTTATTGTAAGTTTGTGGAAAGTAGGGAACAGAGTGAAATAACAAGGTGCTGCTTAGGCTTTTTGGGACTTATGTAGGAAAATAAGCACAAAAATCAATTTTTTTTATTTCTATTATTTTTGAATAGGGATAAAAATTTAGAAAAAAGCTAAGGGAAAACATATTAAATTTATAAAACAAGCAAAAAATTAGTGAAAAAATTCTACAAATGCATATGTGATGTTTATAGAGATCCTAGGCATGAAATAAATGAGTCATAATACTTAGATTCAATGACACAACATTAAACAAATTATTATACATGTGATATGATAAACTAACATGTAGTAGACTATGTTCATTAAATTGTCAATGATTTAATGACTTAATGTAAATTACCAAAAGGAACACTTTTAGTGGCTATATTTTGGGGCATTTGGTTTTAGTGACTATTTTTTGACAGATTTTGGTGTTGCTTCTGCTTTTGGATGGGCTTTTCAAGTGAAAAACAACTAAGGGCAAAACGTTTAAGTGACCGTTGAAGCCGTTTAAGCGTACTTTTTTCCTCCATCTTTTACAACACTTGTTCATGATAGTGTTGGGATTTTTAGATCTCGCAAAAACCCTAAAAACAACCAAATGCAGTAAATAAAATCACACAAGATTTAATGTGGAAACCTTCAAGAGGAAAAAACCACGAGATTAAAAATCAATCCACTATCACCTTCAAATTATAATCTTTTGCACGGACAAAGACTACTAAACACTCTCTCTCCTTCTCTCTACTCTTAATTTTTTCTCCAACAATAGAAGAATATAGGTAAGGAAACCAAAACCCTATCTCTAGCTTGACTTCCTAATTAGAGTAGGATTCAATCACCTAATCATGATGAAACCCAGTATCCTAATCATGATAGATCTCCACCTTGGATTTGATTCCTAAACTTCCTTGAAGATATATCATCGTTATCTTAAAACTTTGTCACTCTCGCTAGAGTCGTCTATTTCTTTCACACTTTCATCTATCTCGATGTGGCACCTCCACCTCAATAAAAAATCTCCAAGTGTCTCAACGCCTTCAGAAAAACTCACTCTCTTCTTCTTGTTCTTCACCTCGCCCTTGTGGATAAGAGTCTGAGAAGAGTAATCTACACCATTAACAGATTTATCATCTAAATAACAAATATGGTTGCTATTCTTCCTTCCTCGTAAAATTAAATCACCATATTTATACACTTTTCACCACTCTCCTTCACCCATATACCTGTACCCACATGATGCCATCTCACCCAACAAAAGTAAATTAGCATCACATGACGACACATATCTTACATTATGATGAATTCTGACCTTTCCAGTGAGAAACTTGAGGCGAACACTTTCAACACCTTCAACCTTCATTTTCTCGTTGTTTCCAACAATCATGTCGTCAAATTCTTTATTTGTTTTCAATGTGTCAAAATAATTTTTATTGTTGCAAACGTGCATAGAGGCTGTAAAATCTAAAACCCAAGTGTTACTCGCATCAATATTTGTACTCTGGATCAACAACACCACATCTTCATCACACACAACAACCGAGGAGTCCATCTTCTTCCTATTTTTTTTGAAGCTTCATCTGTCTAATACTCTTTAAATCATCACGTATCTAGGAACATCTGAACTGAACGTGACCCTTCTCTCTATAATAATAGCACTCCCTTTTGCTATTGCATCGGGCCTAAGATTTTGACCTTCCTCGATAACTATCACATCTCCCCTTACTCCTCCCTTGATTAGAACCTTCAAAAGCTAGTTCACTCTCACCACTATTAGATGCGCTCTCCTTTCCCATCATTCTTTCCTTCTCACGTAGGAGTGCTGTCACATCGTTGAATATCAAAGTCTGCTTTCATGTAATTATTGTCTGAACTAACGGCTTGTACTTATTCAGCAATGAGGACAATAGGAGTAGCGCTTTCTCTTCTTCTTTAATCTCATCATCAATATTTATAAGTTGGCAAACTAGCTGATTAAAGGCATTGATGTGGTCTTGAATTGTAGTACCTTTTTCCATCTTAAATAGATAAAGCTTCATCCTTAGACACAAACGGTTGGTCCTCGACTTTGATGCATAAATCCCCTCAAGCCTTTTCCATAGCCCCCTTGGTGTGGTCTCTTGCATAACATTGTACTTGATCTCGGGGGCGAGTGTCAAACGAATTATGCTAACCGTCCTCTTTTGCACGAAACTCTATTCAGCATCCTTTAATCTTTCAGGTTTCTTCTCCTCCAAAGCTTGATCAACACCCTGCTACATAAGAATATATTGACCCATGCACTGCCATACTACAAAATTTGTCTTGTACTTGAATAGCAAAATTATCAAACTTCAGACCCGAAGAAGTCATCATCCTCTAACTAAAATCAAAATTCAAATCAGTTATTATAGAGATTGAATTTGATAAAGCTAATGTTAAAAATGAACTCAGCATGTCAAAAACCCCTAGGAATGACTCCTGGATTACCAAAATCAGCCTCTAAATCCTCGATCAAAAGACAAATCAATATGCACCGTCGGATTTCTCCACCATGTGATTAACCCCACGTGAACAGGTCTCCCATGCTGCTATAGTATTCTGCTACAGTATTTGGCTACAGTACCCTTTATTTTTTGTTTCCCCCGATGTCGATCATTGCACCTCGATAGCTGACGCATTCACCAATCGCGCACCGGTCAAACATCCATGAACCATCGTACTCCTCTCTGATACCACTTGTTAAAATTTTTAGTTCTCGAAAAAACCCTAAAACTACTAAACGCAGCAAATAGAATCATACAAGATTTAACGTGAAAACCCCTCAACAGGAAAAAACCATGGGATTAAAATTTAATCCACTATCACCTCCAAATTATAATATTTTGCACGGACAAAGACTATCAAACTCTCTCTCTCTCTCTCCTTCTCTCTACTCTTAGTTTTTTTTTCTCCAGCAATAGAAGAATATATATAGGGAAACCAAAACCATAACTCTAGTCTAACTTTCTAATTAGAATAGGATTCAAACTCCTAATCATGATGAAACCCAGTCTCCTAATCATGATAGATTTCTAACCCTATCTAATTCTCATGAAGTTATATAAAGAATCAAATACACAATCCTAACAGATAGTTTTATCCAAAGGTTTGTGATATTTTGTGTAAAACTCTAAAGTCCATGGTTGCATTCTATAAATTTTCAATTATTTTCTAATGCATTTGAATCTACAAAAATGAAGGGCTCGCTACGTACTTGATTTAGAAGGGTCGTTGCAAAACGTTTCTACTTGGATGAGTTTATGAGGGTAATAAGATGCTTCACCGATGATCTATGAAGAGTTTGAATAATGTTTTACTTGACTTTTTGCAAGAGTGTCCGGTTTGAATGCAAATTGACGTAGGACATATAACAAGCAAATTAAGGGAGAAGTGGGACTTTTAGAAGTCAAATGCAGATGCGGATGAATTATTTACCTGCTAACAAAGAAATAACTATATCTCCTAATCTGAAAGGTGGATTCTAATATATTATATATGAAAATCATTTATCTCGATGAGATGATACCATCTAGGATGACACATTCTTGAAATCACATTACTATCACCAATTTTTGGTAAAAATCTAAAAATTATTGGCATTTAGTTTATTTTAGTAATAAAATTAAAGTTTCTTTAGAATAGAAAATAAATTCAATTTTTCATGTTGGACTGATTTGTTTTTTCCTTTATTATAGGAAGCCTTTTTTAGGTAGGATTTGATACTTTATTCTTTGTAATTCTAGTGTCATTAGGAGTCTATTTTGCTAATTTATTTAAGAAGATACATGTAACCCCAAAATTATTAGATTTTTATCAATAAAATTCCCCTTTATTATATTTTCTTCATGGATTCGATGCTCTTCACAGATTCGAAGATGGTTCTTTGAGGATATAAAGAACAACCCCTGGTGGATTCTGAAGTTTATTATATTTTGCACTATAGCAATTGATATTAGAGCCATGTTTCTCTGATTCGATGGTAGGCGACAAAGTCCTTATTACCTAATTCAGATTAAGACTCACATGGATCAACCTGCATTGGTAGTGGAGGGTCTGAACCTAAAATGAGTTCGAGATCCGGTTGATGGCTGCTAAAGACATGGTCCAACTCAGCAGTATGAATACATCAGCAACAACTACGACTCTGAAGCCTCATGCAATCACGGTCGTAGAGATACTCAAGATGGGACTGAAAACATGAGGGTTGATTTACCTACTTTCAACAAGAAATTTGGTTTAGAGAATTTTATTGATTGGATTGATGAGTTGGAGAGATTATTTGGGTACTTAGAAATTGTAGAATATCAGAAGATTAAGCGAGTAGCTTATCAACTTAGGGGTAAAGTAGCATTTTGGTGGCAATCGTTATGCAAGGATCAAACATGTCAACAGAAGCAAAAATTTTGATCATGGACAAAGATATATGAATTATTGAAAGCTCATTTCCTTCCCATATATTATTACTAGTCGTGAACACCGTGCAAAGTACAATATATTATTTTTTTACCCACTACAATAATCCCGATTTTTAAATGCTTCAATAATATTTTTAATTTTTTTTAAATTGTCACAGTTCCCGTCTCTGCTATAGTTTTTTTAAAACGCTACAGTATTCCCATGTGTTACAGTGATATTTTTTCAAAAGTTACCGCAATCCCTTCCCTATTTGCTACAGTGATAATGCTACTGTAACATGAATAGTGAATCTTGGGCTCTCCCATTTGTATAGAGGAGTAGATGTGTTCAATCGATATCCGAGCTTACACTAACTATGATATATAATAAGATCAAGCGTGTCCGTAAGCAAGACCTTGAAGTTATGAAGAGGACTGAAAAAGTAACAAAGAGAGAAGAACCACGTAGGAATCATAATATCTTCTGTATGAGATGAACCATGATGTAGAAGACCTGTGATGTTATCATTGATAATGGCAATAGCAAAAACCTTTTCTCTTGGCGTATGGTGGACAAGTTAAGCTTGAATATAGACTCTATGCCCTGCAAGATCGACTGAATTTACAAAGGCAATGATGTGTAGATCAATGAGGTGTATTGGGTATCTTTTTCTATTGATCATAACTATGTTGATGAGGTGTCGTGTGATGCGGTCAAGATGTATGCTTGTCGTATGCTTTTATTTAGGCCATGATAGTTCGATGTTGGTGCCGCCCATGCAAGAAGAGACAATGCTTATATTTTCAGGAATGATAGATATCTAATTGCACTCATGTTACTTACAGAAAAGAAGCTATTCAGAAAGAAACCACTGAGAAGAATAGACTTGTGGTGGAAGACAACGACATTTTAGTAGAAGACTTAAAGCAATTTGAAGAGGTTTAATTAGAAAAGAAGAATCTACTTTTGCTAAAATTCCTTCTAGTGTGCAAACACTCGTTATGTATGAGATCTATGATGATGATGGTGATGTGATAGTGAAGATGGATATTATGCATGATATTCCCCAATAGGTTGTGAGCAATATTGCACATATTGATGTTGTCCCGATAGAGGAAAATGATAAAATAGAGTGCGAGGTAATTTATGATATGTGTGAATTGCTTGGTAGAGAGCTCAAGGTAAAGGAGATAAAAGAATTGCATATGGAGTTTGAGGGAAAATTTTCTTCTTTAGAAGGAAAAATTGTGAATAATTTCAAGAATAGTTTGATGATACTTTTGGCACTAGAATATGAGAAGCAACATGTTGCATATTTTGAGGAATTTTTGAAGTCAACTACAGATCAAATATGTCGTTAATAAAATACACATGATGTGTGAAAGATTCATACACAAAGTTGATTCACAAAAAGACCAAGACGTGGAGGTAAAAAAACAAATGAAGAAAATCAATGTTAAGTATAAGAATGGTGCTGATCGACGCAAAAGAAGAAAAATATTTATCAATGAATCTATTATTTGAGAAAATATAAGCTCGTGGTTGAGCTTCTTTCAACAAGAAGAGACTGATGTAGGATGCACAACAAGCAAATTAATAGAGAAGTGGGACATTCATGAGTCAATTATAGATGCAGATGGATTATTTACTTGCTCATAAAGAAACAACTATATCTCCCAATCTGAAAGCCATATTCTAAAATATTATATATAAAAATCACATATCTCAACAAGATGAAGCTATCCAGATTGATAGATTCCTAGAACGATATCAGTATCACTGGTTTTTGCTAAAAATTAAAAAATAATTAGCACTTAGTTTACTTTTAGTAATAAAGTTGAAGTCTGTTTGGATTTAGATATAAATTTAATTTAGGGATTCATATTGGACTAATTTGTTTCCTTTATTATTAGAAGTCTTTTAGGTAGGATTTGATACTTTCTATTTTTTTTATAATTTTAATCTTCTTAGGAGTCTATTTTGTTATTCTATTTAAGAATAGCTATGTAACCCCAAAATTATTGGATAACTTTCATCAATAAAGTCCGTCTTTATTTTATTTTCTTTAGGGATTTGAAGCTCTTTGTGGATTTGAAGATTGTTTTTTATGGATTCAAAGAACAACGTTTGGTGAATTCCTAGGTTTATTACATTCCGCACTGTGTTACAAATCCATTTAAAATGTGCTCTGTTTTTGGGTGGTGTGATGGATTTTGTAAAACAAGACATCACAAACAAACTTGGTTATCCTATTGGCGAATTTTGTAATCATTATTTGGATGTTTGTGTGAGAATAAGGGGCTATCTATTCAAGATTGTGAAAGTACCCAAGAGGGGGATGAATAGGATATTTGCTAATATAATCTGAATACGATGCCAATTTAAAACTTACTAACAATTTCCTAGCAATATGATATATACAAGAGATATATGCAAGGATATATAATGAATAATAGGCGATAAAAACAATGAGATAATAAGAGTGCGCCAAAGACAAACACAAATACAAGAATATGTTCACGGAGTTTGGTCACCCTCGACCTACGTCTCCGCTCTTCACCCTCGAGGAGATTCTCCACTAATCATAAAATCAACTACATAATCAGTTTTCTAGCTCACAGAAAACTTTTACAATATCACATACTTGTCAATACCACAAGACACTTCTCTAAGTGTTGGCCTACCCGTGTCACCTTCCGCAAGTGCTTGGATTTACTACCTCTCTCTAGACTTTACAACAAACACCACTCCTCTTAGAATTGACCACGGTCTCTCCTAACCACTCCTTTATGTGTCCTTGTGTACAACGTGCTCTTAACAATTAAGTGCAAATATATGATTTATTCTCTAATACAAATTGAGAACAAAATGAAAGCTCACTCTTAAAGAATCACTCATCACAACCCAAATATACAATATGTGAAAATACTTAAGCTCAAATAGGTTGTATGTGAAATCAATGAGTAAAAACAAAATCAAACTTGAATTAATCTAGCAAATATAAATATAACAATTTGAATATAAATAAGCTAGATAATTTGAGTTTAGAAAACTTCTCCAAGAACAAGAGAGATAAAGATTCGAAGAATGATGCTCAAAACCAAAATGATCTCCTCCTCTTGTAAAATTTTTTGTAAACAAAAACACACTTCAAACTTTAAAACAAACTTGTGTAAACTCACTTAAACATCTATGAGAAATAAATGAGAGTTGAGGGCATTTTATAGCCTTTCAAACCACCAAAAATCATAAAAAACGAGTCTGGAAAACTAGTCGTTACAGTATCGTCGGTCGACTGATGCACTGTTTAGTCAGCTGATGAGCTGCATGTTGGCTGATTTTGGAAAGTCATCAGTTGACTGATGCAATCCATCAATCGACTGACACTATTCAGTCGATTGATGGAGATCGGTCGACTGAGCAAAAACTTTTCAGTAATTACAGAGTAGTTTATCAGTCGACTGATGTATAATGTTAGTTGACTAAAACACTATTCAATTGACTGATGAAGGTCGATCAACTGAGCAGAAACGTTTTAGCAATTGCAAAGCAGTTCATCGGTCGACTAATGAATAGTGTCGATCGACCAAAAAACATGCTCAGCCTAGTTTTCAACAGAAAATCTGATTTACAAAGGTGTATTAAAAATAACAAATAAATTCTAAAAAATATGAAACTTGAAAAAATGTTTATATGCATGAATATAAACATGTCAGAAAAGAAATTTTTGAAATATCATTCCTCGTTTGTGAAAACTTATCGTTTTGCAAAAATCTAAAAAAATACGAGTTCGTTTAAACACTTGATTTTGACAAAATGATTTCAAACACATTTGGAAATTCTTTTGAATGAATTAATAGACTTTTTAAAATATATAAAACATTATTGTTAAGTAATAATCTAAAGACTCGATATTTTCTCAAAAACACCTATATTACAACAAATACGTGTGTGTAAAAAATTGAGCTCTAAGTGTTCGCGGGAAAAATCGTTGCTTTCTTCATCGATTCCATTGCCATCTTAAATAACTGTTTTTCGGTTACAAAGATCCGGTCTTTTTATAAGATCCGGTTACAATGAAAATCAAATAAAAGAAAAGAAAAATTACAACTTTTTATCCTTGTTTGTCGAACAAATCACGAGCTCCAGTTTTGTGGTCGCTCGCTTGCGTGGGTTCTTCGCCTGCGCCGGGGTTTATCTGTGGACCACCGCGAGATCTAGATCCGGTCGGATCTACGCAGTACGACGGGTATTATTTCACCAAGGAAATAATAGCCGGGGGGGATTAGTTCACCAAGGAAATAATCGCCCGATTCTCGGGATCAAAGACCAAGCTTTGATCCGGAGTATGCCTGCGTAGATCTGAGATCCGATTTGAGATCCGGTTCCTCTCGAACTCTTGCCTTATTTGGCGTTGACGATCGCCGAGCACCGGATCTGGATGAGCAAGTCCTTAAAGTCCCAAAGCTTCAATCTTTTTTAGATCTGAGCCTTGAATCCAGCAGAGCTTCGCCTCCAAAATTTCCAACCCTTAAAAATGAGCCCAAGCCCCTCTATTTATAGGCAACAAGATCTGTGCCTTAGCACAGATCTGGGCCGGCCACCTCAAGGTGGCTCGGCCTTGGTCGAGCCACCTTGAGGTGGTTCGGCCTTGGCCGAGCCACCAAGAGGTGGCTCGGTTTCGGCCGAGACTCTCTTGGTGTTGGTTTCGCCGTTTTCTGTTTTCCGGTTCTGTGGTTGATTTATTCGGACTTGATTCGTTTGACCTGATTTGGCAGTAAATCCGGTTCCTGATTTGGCAGTAAATCCACTTTTGAATTTGAGTCCGAAACTGATCTTAAATCGATCGTGATTCATTCGAGTCCGCTCTTGGTTGGATGACTCGTTGATTCTTCAACCGTTAGCTTGATTCCGCACGCGAGTGGATTTATTCTGTTGTTTGCGTGCGGTTCGTTAGCCTTGTAGCCTTGTTAATCCGCTTCGTCGCGTATCACTTGGCTTCGGTGTTGTGGACTAACGATCGTGTTTGGATACGTTGCCCGATGGTTCATTTATCGAATCGACGTCGTCGAGCTGTGTTAAGGGACCTATAGGCAGTTTTATATGCCTACAGATACCCCCTCCAAAGTATTTCAGTCTCGTTCTTTTATAGAAGAGTCTGGAATGCTTTGGATATGATTCTCCCATTCTTCAATCGGTTATGACGGGATATTTGGAATGGCTTCTATTCTTGATTCCTTCAGTCCTCCAGGCTATTCAGTGCTTTGTCGAATGTCTGTAAGGGTTTCGGTGCTGCATTTATTGTCTGACCGTCTGTCGGAATTTTGAACTTGAAGTCAGTTCTCGATTTCCTGACTTTTTAGCTCGAGTTTGCTGACCATCGATTGTCGGTGTTGAATCTTCATTTACAACACGTTGTCCGGCGTTTGAGCTTCCTTGTGACGCATTGTCCGGCGTCTAAACTTCATTGCGATGCGTTGTCCGGCGTCCAAGCTTCATTGCGACACGTTCTCCGGTGTTCGACACAGTTTATACTCGTACGTCTGCTGGAGTATACACTGTTTAAGCTCTTAAGGAATTAGAGCGTGGCAAATACTTGAGTCACGAGACCAATCTATGGAATTGATGCGTCAATGACTCGTATTTATAGAATTTTTGGCAAATTCTCAGCCATCAACGGGTTTGATAAGCCTCTACCGACTACCGTTTGAGTCGGGCTAGCATGCGGATTGGTTAAGTCCGTTCCGCATGTGACGTTAAGCTAAAAGAGTTAACCCTTTTAGTGCTACGATATTGAATACGTAGACTTCGTCTTTCTCCTGTGAAAAGACTAAACAGTAACGTGTATGAGACGTTGACTTAGGATTTTTGGCAAATCCTCAGCCTTCAACGGATTTGACGTGCTCTTACCGATTACCGTTTGAATCGGGCTTACATACGGATTGTTTTAGTCCGTTCCGCATGTGACGTTGTGCTAAAGGAATGAACTCCCTTAGACTTTGTGCTATGATGTTAAATACACAGGCTTTACCATTTGTTACGGGAATAAGCTACCCGGCGACGCGTGTTAGGCGTTAACTTTAGGATTTTTGGCTAACCCCCAGCCTTCAACAGATTTGATTAGCCTTTACCGACTACCGTTTGAGTCGGGCTAGCATGCGGATTGTTTAAGTCCGTTCCGCATGTGACGTTAAGCTAAAATAGTTAACCCTTTTAGTGCTATGATATTGAATACGTAGACTTTGTCTTTCTCCTGTGAAAAGACTAAACAGCAACGTGTATGAGACGTTGACTTAGGATTTTTTTGGCAAATCCCCAGCCTTCAACGGATTTGACGTGCTCTTACCGATTACCGTTTGAATTGGGCTTACATGCGGATTGTTTTAGTCCGTTCCGCATGTGACGTTGTGCTAAAGGAATGAACTCCCTTAGACTTTGTGCTACGACTTCGAATACGTAGACTTCGCCATTATTGTGGGAATAGGCTACCCAGCAACGTGTATTAGACGCTGACTTATCCTTACTTAGGCTTCAGGATAAGATACCTCAGAATCGAACTCTGGTGTCTTTTTCTGCGGAGAAAGACTAAACCGGCGGCGCGTGTTAGGCATCGACATATCCTTTCTTAGGATTCAGGATGAAATTCCCCATGCGTGTAAGGCATGAATTTTGGTGTTATTAATAACAACCTGCCACAATGTTGAATATGTGGGCGAGTGTTCTTTTTAACGGTTAAGAACTAACCGGCGGCGCGTGTTAGGTGCAGACTTATCCTTGCTTAGGTTTCAGGATAAAATACCCCAGAATCGAACTCTGGTGTCTTCTTCTACGGAGAAAGACTAAACCGGCAGCGCGTGTTAGGCGCAGACTTATCCCTGCTTAGGATTCGGGATAAACTTCCTAGGATGAATCCTAAATTCTTGAAAAAGGATTGGTGTGGAAAGGAAGAATTTTATATTCTATTCCCAGTTGGAAGGGAGACTTGAGGTGGGATCTCTACCCTCAGAATCCGGAAAGGTGAACTAAGAGTGGGATCTCTACTCCGAGAATAAAAAAGATTCGGATAACCCTAACTATCGGAAGGTTTGATTACCGAACTAAAGATGAATTTCTCGTCTAGAGTGAATCGTGGTTTTGGTCCTAATTGTAGGAAGGTTTGACCAAGCGGGAGCTTGAGATGACCCTAACTGTAGGAAGGTTTGATCGCTCGATTTGTGGGCCTCTCGTTCATTGGAGGAATCAAGAGGGGATTTTTGTTGTGGTCCTAAGATTTGACCAGGTAAACGGTGGGTTTAGTGTTTATCACTTTATTTGTAATGATCGGGTTATCCCTAAGAAAATTACATGTAACATTCTTTCGGGAACTTTCCGTCACATGAATTATCCACCCCCAGCTTTTCTTGTGAAACTGGGTTTATCATTGTATCGGCTGCATGATCGGGTTATCCTTAAGAATACCACGCATGGCGTTTTCCAGGAACTTCCCGTGGAAGAAAGAAAATAGTTTAGACTCATATACCTATTGGAGTATCAGGGAGCAGTTTAACCTCTTATACCGGTCGGAGGATTGAGAAGCAGTTTATACTCATATACTCTTCGAAGTCTTGCCGTTCTCAACTGGCTTACTCTAGCGTTATGACGCCGGCTTCAACCAAGGTCTAGATGCTATTCTTTAAAGTAAAGCAGGCCTTGGTGGGATGAAGGATCCTCCTGTGGTACGCGCAGTACTTCGGATCCGCAGTATCGTCAGCTTCCTCCTGATTCGTGATCGGTGGCAGCTTGATCTTGTTATTTTCAAGGAGGGATTTGAAGATGGCTGGAACATCTTCGTCCTTGAAGGAGTACTCTTTTTGGGGCCTCTGATCCGAAGTCTTCTGCTGTCTCCGGGACTACTGTTGTGACGTTTGATTAGCATCGACAGCCGCTACAGGTGTCTTGCCCTTACTACGGGAGGCGAAGTTCGAGTTCGGAGGATTAGTCGTCGATTGACTCCTCTCGGCCTTCTTCCTTCGGAGGAAGCGTTTGGCTTGTTCACCGCGCACCTTCAAGTCTTTCCAAGAGTTGGACAGTGCTGTCCCCATTGCTTCCAACACGTCCGATGAAAGATTGTTGTGGCAGGTCTGGAGAATGAACTCCTCAGTGATTGGGTCCCGGCAATTCAACGCCTTGTTCTGGAACCTTTTGACGAAGGTGTCGACCAACTCCCCGTCTTTCTGTTTCTCATCCAGCAACGATCCGATAGATATCTCGGTGTCGTCGTCGAAGAAATTGGTGAGGAACTTAGTCGCCATATCGTCCCAGCTGTTCACGTTACCTGGCTTAAGGCGACGATACCAATCGAAGACGGCTCCGCGAAGAGTGCCAACGAAGGACCGTACCATCAGAGGCTCATTGTCAGAGATAACCCCAAGTATGATTTGAAGTAAATCACATGCTGAGGGTGAACCCTTCCCATCAAACGGCGTGAAGTCAATTAGGTTGAACTTCGCCGGATACGAGATTGATTCCCATTCTCTCGGGTATGGACACGGAATGCCCGTTTTCTTCACCTCTTGAGCAGAAATCAACGTATTGATTTTGCTCTCGAGATTTTTGATCTTCAAACTTTCATTTGTATCTTCGCTAGCATCCTCATTACCACCCCCTGCATTGACGGGAGGATTATTGGCATTGCGAGCTTCATCCGTATCTGTGTGCTCATCTTCTTGAACAACCTGGTTATGACGACTTGGCTCGCCTTGCCGGTTTATTAGCGCTTGGATCTGTTGGTCATGCATTTCTCTCATATTCTGCATGGCCATCTGCATCTTGAACCTGAAGCTCTCCTGTTGTTTGGCCATGGCTTCTTCGAGTATCTTGGCCACTTGTTCCGCGCTTATCATAAATGACTCGCGGGGTTGTCCTTCACTGGACACTGTGTTATCTGACACGATTGCAGAGTGAGCATCCGATTCTTCATCTTCCGAAGGCAGTCTTGTCCGAACCCTACCATAGGTTGCTTGTATGATGGCTCCGGACTGCAGACGAGTTACACGCTGAGGTATTTTCGGAATCGGCTCGGGATTACCCTGTGTTGATGTCCTTTTGCTGGTCATGTTAGCGGTGACCCTTGGAAATTCTCCATCTTCAAACGCCGTTCTTCTTCATCGGAAACGCCTAGGCCTTGGTTTTGGCGTTTCGACACTGAGTCTTTCGAAAACCGAAACTCTTTCGGGGACTGTATTGGTGCATCTGTACTCAGACAATACTGCCCGAATGAGTTTGGAACAGGGGCACTGAGTTTTTGATTTTCGAGGACTCCTTTTTCTGGTTTTACTCGTACCCCCAACACGATTGTACAACTCGTCAGTTTCGGAGTAATCTATCGTGTGTTGGCACGATTTCTCAGGTATAACGTCATCGTCATCAGACGATAATGTTTTCTTCTAAGGGCGAACTGCCTTCTTCGGGCTTTCGAGAGTCACACGTCTCGAAACATGCCTTTGTGGGCGTGAATCCTCAGCGGGCTCCTGGACTTCAATGCGCAAAGTAGTGTACTTAGTTGCCCTGATCTCTTTGTCATGTTGAGGGTTGCGGCGACCCCCAGCATGTTGAATCGTTCGGGGCTTCTTTAGCGGGCCCAAACGTTCTTGGACTGGAGCTTTGTTTCGCTCCTCGGGAAGTGGACCGAGGCGCTCCAAGGCTGACTTCCTTCTTTGGGATGGTCCTGCGGGATCTCCCGGAGCAGTTGTGGAAATCATCGGCGATTTGGGTTGGTTCGCCGGAAGTTGAATTTTTGAAGGCTGCAGTTGTTGCTCATTAGCCTGAATTATCGCTTCAGACTTCGGCCTCCAAATTTTGCGGGTTGGTGGCGGTTTCTTGACCACTTCTTTCTACAGCTTTCTACGGGCTTCCTCGACTTGAGCTCGTGCCTGCGCTGATAGTGCGTGGCGCTTGCGAATGTGCTCCTCTAGCGTCGAACGATTCCGTTTGACACGGACCCACTCGTTCGTTGGCGGCTTGGAGGAGCTACCATTCATTGGTGGTTGAGGCTTTTTGCCTCTCTTGTTCTTCAGATCCGCGTTGTAGCGGATCCCGTCAACAGACTCCATTGCCTTTGCGAATTGTTTCGCAAGGCGTTGACGTTGCCTTTGGCGGGCTCTCTTCGAGAGAGTCACCATGCCCTCTGCGGCGGAAGAGTTGGCCAGAGCAGATTTGACCTGGTTGGGAGTTGGAGGAATCTCACCCGATGCGACTTTGGCATCAAACGGGGCGAGATCTTAAATAACTATTTTTCGGTTACAAAGATCCGGTCTTTTTATAAGATCCGGTTACAATGAAAATCAAATAAAAGAAAAGAAAAATTACAACTTTTTATCCTTGTTTGTCGAACAAATCACGAGCTCCTGTTTTGTGGTCGCTCGCTTGCGTGGGTTCTTCGCCTGCGCCGGGGTTTATCCGTGGACCACCGTGAGATCTAGATCCGGTCGGATCTACGCAGTACGACGGGTATTATTTCACTAAGGAAATAATAGCCGGGGGGGATTAGTTCACCAAGGAAATAATCGCCCGATTCTTGGGATCAAAGACCAAGCTTTGATCCGGAGTATGCCTGCGTAGATCTGAGATCCGATTTGAGATCCAGTTCCTCTCGAACTCTTGCCTTATTTGGCGTTGACGATCGCCGAGCACCGGATCTGGATGAGAAAGTCCTCAAAGTCCCAAAGCTTCAATCTTTTTTAGATCTGAGCCTTGAATCCAGCAGAGCTTCGCCTCCAAAATTTCCAACCCTTGAAAATGAGCCCAAGCCCCTCTATTTATAGGCAACCAGATCTGTGCCTTGGCACAGATCTGGGCCGGCCACCTCAAGGTGGCTCGGCCTTGGCCGAGCCACCAAGAGGTGGCTCGGTTTTGGCCGAGCCTCTCTTGGTGTTGGTTTCGCCGTTTTTCGTTTTCCGGTTCTGTGGTTGATTTGTTCGGACTTAATTTGTTTGACCTGATTTGGCAGTAAATCCGGTTCCTGATTTGGCAGTAAATCCACTTTTGAATTTGAGTCCAAAACTGATCTTAAATCGATCGTGATTCGTTCGAGTCCGCTCTTGGTTGGATGACTCGTTGATTCTTCAACCGTTAGCTTGATTCCGCACACGAGTGGATTTATTCCGTTGTTTACGTGCGGTTCGTTAGCCTTGTAGCCTCGTTAATCCTCTTCGTCGCGTATCACTTGGCTTCGGTGTTGTGGACTAACGATCGTGTTTGGATACGTTGCCCGATGGTTCGTTTGTCGAATCGACGTCGTCGAGCTGTGTTAAGGGACCTATAGGCAGTTTTATACGCCTACACTAAGCATAACACACAAAGTATAATTCCTAAAGCTATTATACCCAAGTTGATGTGCATGAAGCTTGATCTTAAATCTTAGACTTAAATTGCGTTAGCTTCATTCCAAATATCCTTATTACAATATAAATCCTTTCAACCTGGATACACATTTGAGAAAACAAAAATACTAGAAAATATAATTATAATTTTTTTGTTAATTATCAAAACTAGATTAGAAAGTAGGCTTATAAACATGAGTCCTAACAGATTATAATCTTTTATTTGAGAAATCATTCAAAAAATTAGAGGGTGACATGCTAGCGATGTGTTCTTTAGAGTGTTTATAGTTGGTTAAAATATGCCCAAGCTTAGTGTAAGACAAAGAAATGAATATATATGGACTAAACACTTGACATAGCCCCCAACACAAGCTCATATTAAAACCCACCCAAACAATAGTGAAGTTCACCCATTGTTCAAGTAGACTTCACCCCTTGAGACCTAAGTGGGCCACGTCATCCACATCTGAAAGAACATGGGTTTTCCACATGGCGAGCTTCACTCGGAATTCTATAGAAAGTTTTGTCCAAAACTGCTCAGCGATCTTCGCCTTTTGACTATTGTAGGCGAACCTAGCCATTGGCCGTTTCAAGAGCTATTTTTAGGAAAACAATTCTCCTCATTATCTCTTAAGTTAATAGCCTTCTTAATCCACATTTAATAGCCACTAACTCTCTCTCTCTCTCTCTCTCTCTCTCTCTCTCTCTCTCTCTCTCTCAGCCTATAAGAGGATGGAAGATTACACATTTTGGGGCATAATCTAGAACCAGCATTGACTAAGATCAAGACTTAGCATCTACTACAGACTTTCAGTCAACTTCTCTGGATTTTATCATCTTCAACAACATCTAATTAGAAAGTGACTCATTACCTTAGTCAGACCGCCAAGGAAGATCGACACTCCATCGGCACACAGAAAAGAACCCCAGGAAATATAAAATTTTCCTTTGTTTCATCGTAAACTTTGAATTGTAATCTGCGTTAATTGCTATTCAAAAGATCAGAAACAAGATGGCGACTCCATTGGGGATTTCCTTCTCAACCGACAAGAAGATTGTGTCATAGTCCAACACTAGGGTCTTAGTGTCTTTTGCTGAATCAATGGTTATTAAATTTGACCAAGTAAGTTCAAGAAATTTATTTTCTCTAACAATTTATCAACAACTACCATTAGGAGTTGTCGTAAGATTTCCTATAGTGTGAGAATAGTGCAAAATTGACCCTTACACCTATTAAGGCGAAAGACAGTCTAAGCTTTACTGGAAGCCAAACAAGTTTTTCCCAGTGCGTTGAAGTATCGAACCCTCACTTCAGTTGAGGGTCAAGACATCCATACATCTTTATTTGACAACCTCCATAGGGGTTTATTTTAAGGCATCTCGCAATGCTCTCCACGCTTTTTAACAAGAGCAAAGAGTAGGGTTAATCCTCCAACTCAAACCCCACAAGAGAAAAATATCACTTATGGTGATTCTTCATCCAAATCACAAGTTTCAACTAGTAATAAAGATCTGATTGACCATGCTAGCTAAAGGTCAAAATAATATCATCATAGCGATGTTCCCTTGCTAAAATCCAAAGAGGCGAATTGTCCCTAACGAGAGCAATTTACCAAGCCAAGATGGAGCTCCTGTTGATTAAGAATGTTCATTCCTCTAAAGAGGGCATGCCAACACCAACATTGTACGACCTTAAGAAAAATTATCACTGCAGTTCAAATGAATTGTCAATGTAAATCTATTCCTAAAAAGGAATCAAAATTTAATCTCCTCAGCCAATTTCCCGAGCCTTCAGAGGCTATGATAAAAAGACGACGATGACCCAAAAGGGTAATCTAATCTTCAAGAATCATGGTCAATATGACTAGTATCATCTATAGAGATGAAGAAGAAGATGATAATAGTCCTTCTGATCCTAGATACTCCCCGGGCATAAGAAGTATACTTCCAAAAACTAACGGGATGAATTGTCACATGATATCAAGACATAGGCAACAATCCCCTTTGATCACTCCTCCCTCTAGATGTGTGCTCCACAAGCTTCATCCCAAGTCAACTAACTCCCCATGAATGACGCCAATTATATTATAACATCAAACGCGACCCATTGCTCAAGTCAAGAGTAACAATGGTTGTAGATATGAAGAGAAACTCATGATGATCTTCTACAACAGATTGAAGCTCAAAAGAAAGCATCAAAATAGTAGTTTAAGTGATTGAAGAAGATGCTTAACCAACTCTTACTAACTTCTCAACCCTAACCAAGCTCTTCAAAAGGGAAATGACCAACTGTTGAGATCTTTTTGGAGAAAGAGCAATCTCATCTTGAAGATACATATTGTGTCAATTCAGGATCATAGATCTTCGCACCTCTTAAGCCAAGTAACAAGGTAAAGGTCCTTGATGACCTCTAAAAATAGCTCAACGCTCTCACACAGTGAACAAAGCTAAAGAATGTTGGAATTACCTTACCTTATCCCATCGAGTGGGATTCTGTCCCCTATATGATGAAGTTCAAGCAACTGGTATTACATGCATTTGATGACAAAGGTTCTCCAAACCATCACATCCACTACTTCCACTAACAAATAGAGAATGTAGTAGGGAATGTCTCCATCAAGGCGTGGTCTTCATTTCAGGGGGCAGCCTTCAATTAGTTCCAAAATCTACTTAAGGGGTCAATTAAGTCTTAGGTTGGTTTGGAGTCTCAATTCCTCTCTCAATTCTATGAGGAATAATCATGTGTGACTATGGACAGACTTCTTTTTGAAAGGCAAAGGGATGATGGCTCAGTCAAAGACTACATTGAACGACTTTGTAATTTGAGCTTGTGTTACTGGGACATGCCATTGTTGATGCTACTTTAGAGGTGTTGGCATAATTTCTTGAGCCGTATAAAGGTTCACATGGGCACAATTAAAGCTCACACTTGGAAAGACTTAATGGAGCAAGCCGAGATTGTAAAAAAAGAAATTGACAGAATGCTTCACCAAGTTCGATCCCTGCTCAAATAAAAAAAGGGTAAGAACAAATAGTGACAATCATCCAAGTCAAAAGCTAAGGAGACTTTTATCGTTGAGGTAAAAAAGTCTAATAGTCCAAAGAAGGAACCTTGAAAGATTACTCAATGAACCTACTCCTTTAAAGATAAACACAATGTTACCATCTTTCATGTGCTCAACAAGGGTAATTGGTTGAAGCTCCCTGAAGCTCGATGCCTTAAAAAAATTGGAAAGACTAATGACCCTAACTATTGCCTCTACCATAGAATGTTCGAACACCCGATGTAGAACTTTATATCCTCAACGATAAAATACATATATTCATCAATTTAGGGGTTCTCAAACTTTGACCTGAATAAAAGAAGGTTACTGCTAACATGGTGACTCTTCAGTTTGGGTCTATACTAGAAACCCAAGCCCAAAATGGAGTTGCTCCTATTTCTGCTACAAGGATGGAAGTGGTCAATTATGACCAACAAGGATGATAGAGGTAAGGTTTTGTCCCTCTCACTACTGTTAGAGGGGGAATAATATGGATTCATCCCGAACTCCTCCAAGATGAGCATTGGGCATCTCAAGAGAAGGTTAAACACAATATAAAATCTTATAATGCCATCTCCACAATTATAGGTGAAAAATCACTACAAGTCTCTTTGCTTACAGATTTGGAGGAGGAGAAAATTATCATGATGGTCCGTCCTGATCGAAATACATTCATGGGGATTAGATCTGGCAAGGTTTATTTAAAGAATTATGATCAGCCATGACCCTCTAAACAATTGGAACCCATCAAACAAAAGGAGACACGGTTTGACAAAGCATTGTAGCAACTGTTTGCTAGTTCCAAAGCACCTTTCTAGAATAATATCATGGCTCAATTTGCAAACATCTCGGCTCATAAAATCTTATACGAACTTCCACATTTGTTTAAGGATACAAGAGAATCTTTCAAAGAAGCTTTGAATGTTAGTGAGGCATTTCTCGTTACAAAAACAAGCTACCCAAGATGATGATCCATAGTAATGCTTCTAATTTCTTCAACAAGAGCCTTGCATCGTTCTCACCCTGGACGACATGGTCATTAAGGACAATCATCATAACTAACCCCTTTATTACATTGGATATGTTAGTTCAACAAAAATTGCATAGATTCATATTGATCCTGGGTCAGCCCTGAGCATCATCCAGTGAAGGTTGCTCAGCTTCTTAGGCATACCCCTTTATAAGCTCTTGAAGATAACTACTACCATCTTTGGATTCAACTCCAGCAGTAGCCGATCACTTGGAAAAATATGACTTAAGTGTCAGATTGGCAATCTGAAGAGCAAGGTGACATGTTATGCTATTAATGTTGAAACTACCTACAACCTGCTCCTTGAACGACCTTGATTTCATTCCAATATGATCGTCCCCTCGACATTTCATCAATAGTTCAATTTGATGATGAACAGGGGGTTCTACAAAAGGTCGATGCTGAAAAGCATCCCTTTAAGGGGGTTAAGAATTAATTTACAAATTCTCTATTGTATGATGAAAAGTTATAATCAAATTGCCATTACTAAAGATTCAAATAGTTGTGATGAAGCAGATAATGAATCTGATCCTATCTAGGACATGGAGCCTCTTATGATCACCTTAGAAGTTCTTTGTACAAACCAATTAGTTGAAAATTAGGCGACTTATTTTTTTATGATAATATAGAGATTGCTTATAATTATTCTTCAAACTCTAAGCATAAAAGCTCAAAGATTAATGCCTCATTATGTAGGCTAGCTTCAGAATCAATATTGTACATGCCTGTAAGTGAGCTTAACTAACTCATAAACCGATGGGCCACTTAAAAGACGCTACATTCATAGTTCATGGTAGAAAGAGCACACATGATCCTACTATCTTCAGAAAGGTCAATCCACGACTGTATTTATCAACTTCAGATGATGAAGTTGAGGCGACACTTGAGTTTTCTCACTACAGCCAGTAGTCTCATCATATAAGAACAAAAATGGTGTACGATTTCACCCTAATGCAATGGTTTAACTTTGACCAAGGACCACAAATTTCCCTAACCCCCTTTATACCAAAAGGAAAAGCCATCGACTATTATAATCGAATGAAACATGGACTTCGGTACATTTCCCTAGAAGCTAACTACAAACAAAGAGCAGTGCCTGATGATTTTCTTAGCAACACTTAAGATATGTCTAGCTGGGATTCTAATGCTAGTGTTGGTGCCATGTTTGGAAAACTCACAACGAGCATAGTTTGATATAGTTTAACCATGAATCTCGATGCATCTGAAGTATTTGAGGACTCTGAGAATGATCCTTGGGAAAAACACTTTGGAGGATAGTGGAAATCACGTTTCAAACATAGTGAGTGGCCCACTAAGGACAAGGTGGTTCAAGTAAATGTAGGAGATGAAACTAACCCCAAACCCACCTTTATTAGCAAGATGCCATTGAAAAAGAGGAGCTTATATCTCTCATTCGAGAGTATATCGATATCTTTGCCTAGAGTTACAAAGATATGCCCGGGTTGATCCAGAGGTAGCTATACATAACCTTAATATCGATCCAAATGTTAAGCTGATCAAGCAATAACAAAGACAGTTATGTCCTATATTGATGGAAAAAATCAAGAAGGAAATCTACAAACCCATTGAATGCAGATTTATCCATGAAGAACAATATCTAGATTGGTTGGCCAATATTGTCGTAGTGATAAAAGATAATAGTAAGATTCAGGTCTGTATTGATTTGAGAGATCTCAATCTTCCTATCATGGATGTTATAGTTGATAATACTTGCAAGTTTGATAGGATGTTACTCATGGATGGTTTTTTGGATACAAACAAATCAAAATGTATCTGAATGACCAAAAGCGCACAGCTTTCAGGATACCTTTTGGAGTATACTATTTGTTTCCGGTAAAAGTTGCTGTTTTCATTGATGTTCTCTTTTTCGAGATCTGTTACAACTTTGATCGTTACAACAGTATAAAATGAAAACAAAGGGGTTACAACTTAAACGAAAATAAACACGAGAGCCCGGTTTGGTACGGTCTCGCTTGCGTGGGTTGTTGGCCTGTGACGGGGACGTTGATATCCGTGGACCGCCGACTCTTCAAGATCCTTCCGGGAAAATCCGGCAGAGCTTCGTCTATCCGCGTGGGATATAGAAGCAGAACTTCGTCGATCCGTGTGAGATCTAGAAGCGTAAAGCGTATATCTCGGCTAACGTGAGATAATAGCTCTTCTCAGTGTCGCCTGCGAAGGGCAACACCAAGGAACAGAAGGGGAGTGAATGAAGAAAAGGATGAAGACCTTTCGCTCCTCGATCCGGCAGGGCTTCGCCGCTCTCCTGCAGATTCTGACTCCTCACTCCGGCAGGGCTTCGCCGCTCTCTTGCAGAACAATCCTTGGCTAAGATAATTCAGCCTTGAATTGAGTGCAAAAATCAAGAGCCCCTCACAAAGGAGGCCAAGGGGGCTATTTATAGCCAAAAGGAGAGGGGGGGGCTGATGTGAGACACCCCTGGGGTGTCTTGGCTTTGCCAAGATGCCTCTCGGGTGTCCCGAGCCTGCCGAGGCCCATTTGGGTGTCCCAACGCAGTCCGAGGTCCCGCCGTTGTCCCGCCGTTGACTCGCTGTTGACTTTTCGTCCGAACTCAGATTTGAGTGATTTCGGATACGTTGGAATCGTGACGGCGAGCTCTGTAGGCCCCAATGGTTGGATTATCCGTGGGGTGGTTGGGGCACAGCGGGCGTTGGTCCAATTGCGGTGATCGCGGGGTTTTCGGTCAACCCGTATCCTCGTGATTCTGACATTCTGTCGGCTCACGTAATCCGTCGGTTTGCTTCAGTCGCTCACCGGCGTCATTTGAGCTCTTATGAACTGGGTAGCGTCGTTCGATCGTCGATCGTTAACACCGAGCTGTGAGTGGGGACCTATCGGCAATTTTCGATGCCTACAGATACCCCCTCCAAAGTATTTCAGACTCGTTTCTTTTATTGAAGAGACCGGAATACTTTGGATATGATTGGTCCAGCCTTCAGTCGGCCTAAGGGACCTGTGGTTCGCTTCAACTCTCGGCTCTTTCGATCTTCGGTTTATCCGGTGCTTTGTCGAATAAACGAAGTTGTTCCGGCGCTGCGTTTATCGCCTGGCCATCGTCGGAGTCTCGAGTCTACAGCTGATAAGTTGAGTTTGGCTCGTGTCATTGAGTTGACTTTTGAACTTGCTATCCCCGTCACATCGTGTTGACTTGAGGGTTTCGGTTGACTTTTTGACGTAACGCGCTGTCCGGCGTTGACCTAAGGCTACGCGTTGACCGGCGTCCACCTTAGGGTTTTGGAACCGCTTGGGTTGACCTTTGTCGTTACGTGTTGACTTTCGTCGCCACGTGTTGACTTTCGTCGCAACACGTTGTCCGGCGTTGACCTAAGGCTACGCGTTGACCGGCGTCCGCCTTAGGGTTTTGGAACCGCTTGGGTTGACTTTTGTCGTCACGTGTTGACTTTCGTCGCCACGTGTTGACTTTTGTCGCAACGCGCTGTCCGGCGTTGACCTAGGGCTACGCGTTGACCGGCGTCCGCCTTAGGGTTT
>BQKN01063713.1:141190-163412 GCA_022839385.1 Asparagus kiusianus
GCTCATTTTAAAATAATCTTCCATAACTTTAGAAAAATCCTTGTATAGAGATTCATTAGTAGCACCAAAAATGATATCATCAACATATATTTGAACTAAAATAAAATTATTTTTCCTTTTTCTCACAAAAAAGTATTATCAATTTTTCCTTTAGAAAAACCATTTTCAAGAAGAAAACTAGAGAGACGAGCATACCAAGCTCTAGGGGCTTGTTTCAACCCATATAAAGGTTTTTGAACCCCGTAAACATGATTAGGAAATGCATGATCCATAAAACCGGGGGGTTGTTCAACATATACTTCCTCTTCCATAAAACCATTTAAAAATACAATTTTAATATCCATTTGAAATAATTTAAAATCTTTAAAGCTTGCATATGCCAAAAACATCCTAATTGATTCTAACCTTGCAACTGGTGCAAATCTTTCATCATAGTCTATGCCCTCCTCTTGATTGTATCCTTGGACAACCAAACGAGCTTTATTTCTAGTTATAATGCCATGTTCATCAAGTTTGTTTCTAAAAACCCATTTCGTTCCAATTACACTAGCATTGTTAGGTCTATGAACTAGTTTCCAAATATCATTTCTTCAAAAATTGTTTAGTTCATCATGCATAGATAAAACCCAAAATTCATCAGTTAAAGCATCATTAATCTTTTTAGGTTCTAATTGAGATAAGAAAGCACCATTACCACACTCACTCAAAGCCTTTGAGCGAGTTAGAACCCCTTGTGAAGGATTCCTAATGATTTGCTCATTTGGATGATTTGGTGCCAATTTCCATGCTATGGGGAGTTCTTCTTGTTCTTGCTCTTGAATGTTGTTTGTGCTTTCCCCATCCTTTTGAACATCTATTGAGGGTGTTTTAATTATTTGCAAAATTTCCAATCCTCCCTCAACATCATCATCATCTTTCCTAGGCAAATCAACTTGTAAACCAATATTAGTCTCATCATTATATATTCTTTAACAACAAGTGTCACGCCCCGCTTCCCAAAATTCCGGGGAATCGGGACGTGAACAAGCCCGTGATGTATTAGATTGAGAAGAAATATATATACTATCATTTTTTTCTTTTCTTCTCAATCTAATACGCTAAGCGTCAAATACATATAAATCCCACTCATAGGTCCCCGATCACAATAGTAAGAATATAAAGACAACCCAGAGTAAGAAATAAAATATTATCAACAGATCATCCCAGACATAAAATATGGGTTCAACATACCCTTACTACAACAACAGTTCAACTAGGAAATAAGAAATACATCGTCCATAATAAAAGGAAATACTAACAAAATAACCAAATCTGTCACCAACTAAAAATACTGTAAGAGTGTTCTATCAGCTACTACAGAAAGAAAGGCACGTCTAGGCTTCAGTTTGTTCTTCCACTCCATCGGAAGGACACTCCGGTTGGGCACACACCGGCTCTGCTACCTCCTCGAACTGGACCTGTTCGTCCCCTAAGTCTGACGCACATCAGAGAAAACAGGTGTACTTCAACGTGCATGGCACATGACAAGATCTCATATGGAAAATGAAACGGTCATATGACCCATGCTATGACAGTAATAATACCAATAGAAAGACAATGACACATGCAACTGGAAATCTAAGTAAATCAAGATGGAATCCTATACTAAACATGATAACATACAGCTATATACATACAGTAACCGGGTCGGATATTAACCATCCTAAATCTCACTGGTCCACATCTCACACAGAGTCATCGCTCATATCATTGGATAACTGACTATTCACAAATCTCCTATGTGCATCCAAACCCACGAAACAGTTTAGTGAGAGGACTACACGCAATCCGATTTCAGCCTGGTTCGAACTCAAGCAAAACTCGGGTGACGAAACGATTTCACTAACCAAGTGCGAAATGGTTCACTTGGCCCAATAAACTAACCCTAGTGCGAAATGGTTCACTGGTGCGAGTTTGGAAGATACATCAACAGTCTTATCCGTTCACATGAACCATGTCTTCTCCATCCCAATTCCTCTCATTTTTCTAAGTCAACTATAATCCTCATTCGAACTCGGGTTCACCACCTAAACTTAGTCAACACACTCACACATGTCACTAAGTCTGTTCATGATGCACGAGACCACTAAGTCATGAACTACTAAGGTTCTCAGAACATCAACATATCATGAATATAGTATAGCATGTTAAACATAATTACGCGGGTTTATGTAGCAGAATTGAGAACTATAATAAACATGAAATGCATAAACAAAATACTACAACATGAATACATACATAAAGGACTTCATCACTACTGGAATATCCAATCTCCTCATGCAAAATCTCTGTACTTACGTATTTTCTAAGATAATAATACGGTAGAAAGGAAACTAGAAACCGATGTCGTTTTGTACATGAAATGTTGCGTTCCACGACGATTAGTCATACTATCATAAATGATAATACTCTTTTTTCAAAATTATTCTTTTAAACTATTTTTCATAAAAACAAATTTAAATAAAAATATTTATATAATAAAAATATATTAATTCCTTTCTACATGAAAGAAATCTTTTTCTATTTTATAAATTTCACTTTATTAATTTCTTTTGATAAAAATTTTCGTAAATTCTAATTTTAACATATAACTTGACATTTCATGCCCACAATTAATCACATTATTAAACTAATTTTCACCGTGCGCTCACAATCATCATTCCACGTAGATATTCAAAATTTCATATTAACCACAATAAATAATTTAACTACATATAATAATCATAATATTAATCACAAAATGATTTACCTATATCCAATCATCCTAATAATACGGTATTAATCATTAATTTAAAAACAAAGGTAACTCGAGATCTTCCCTCGGTGCGTCGAACAGATCGACGTCGACGGCACGGTCGGATTTGACGTGGAGGAGCGCAGCGGCGAACTCGGGAAGAGCTCTGGCGATAGCTATCTAGCGACGTGCAGCTGGATCTGATGTGAGCGGCACTGTCGGGGAGCTCGTGAGGAGGTCGACGAGGCGTGGTCTGGTGGGGCTCTCAGCTGTAGCACGGCGCAGACAGGGGCATGGGAGAGGGCTTCAGGGGGTTGTCGGGTTAGGTAAGGTGGCTGGAGGCTGCTACTGCGTCGGCGGAAGGTGGCTGACGGGTTTGGGCCAACTGAAGAGGAGGGCTCGGTGGTGCTGGCGGTCGACGAGGTGGAGGCCGACGGTGGTTGGGTTCGGCTGAGGAGATGGGAGCTCGACGGGGAAGGGATAGGGCACGGAGGCGGAGCTCGTGGCGGTAGGGTCTCAGGCGGCTGCTAAGGGGGCGAGCACGGAAGTGGCGACGAAGGGATGGAGTCAATGATGGCGAATGACGGCTGGTCGGGCTGAGCTCAAGCTCGAGGCACGCTGGTTGTCGCTGAGGCGGAGGAGAGAATGGTAGCGGGGAGAGGACGGGGAGCTTAGGGATGAAAGGTGGAAGGTTGGGTTCGCCGACGACGTGGTGCAAGGGGCTCACGGCGGCGGCATGCTCAGGTCGGGTTGGAGGTGGCTAAGCTGGAGGCGGTGGTTGTGTCGAGGTCAGGGAGGAGGATGAGGTGGTCGGGTGGCGGATGAGGTGGCTAAGGGCGTCGGAGTTCGGCGCGGGCGGTGTGGGGAGCTGGGTTGTTGGGTTTGATTGAAGAGAGAGAGAGATTAAGAGTGAGGGAGATGGTGATAGAGAGAGAGAGAGAGATGGGTTAATGATAATAGAGGAGAGAGAGGGAGAGGGGACACGATTTGAGAGGGAGTGGGGGAAATCGTGTGGTACTTTCAGGGAGAGTGGAGAGAGAGAAGTGAAAATAATATTTAATTATTATTATTGCTATTTAAAATGAAAATGAATAATAAAAATAATTAAATTGTTACAAAAACTAATTAAAGATAATTTAATTTATAATTAGCCAAATAAATATAAAACTTGATTTTTAAATTAAAAATTCTAAAAAATTGAATAAAATATAAATATTCTCTTTAATAATAAAATTTAATATTAATTACTAGGAAAATTATTTAAATTAGTATCAAAAAATTATGATGATTACATTCTACCCCCTTAAAATAAATTCCATCCTCGGAATTAAATAAAAGGACGAAATATAAAAATGGATTCACTTTAATTTATATAAAGTTCAAAATATTTTATACATCCATAAATAAGGAAGGTCATACAAGATGATTCAAATAAGATACAAGACATAACAGCTAAGATTCAGGAAATAAATGAGGGTATCGCTGTTGCATCTCAGACTTAGTTTCCCAAGTCGACTCTCTAGGAGAATCTGGGTGCCACATTACACGAACAAGTGAAACGGTCTTATTCCGGAGGGTCTTCTCCCTTCGGTCTAAAATCACCACAGGCTGTTGCTCGTATGTCAAATCGCATCGCACCTTAATCTTCGAGAAATCTATGACATGACTCGGATCTCCAACGTATTTTCGCAACTAAGAAATGTGGAATACATTATGCACTCCAGCAAAGGCGGGTGGTAATGCAAGTCGGTACGCCACTTCTCTCACTCTCTCTAATACGTCGAAAGGTCCCACATATCGTAGACTCAACTTCCCACGCCTTCCAAAGCGAATGGTGCCTCGGTTAGGGGAAATCTTCAGGAACACATGATCTCCTGGCTGAAACTCCAAGTGCCGGCACTTTGCATCTGCCCAATGCCTGACTCTGTCCTGCGCTATGCGAAGTCGCTCCTGAATGATCCTGACTACATCAACTAATTTATCAATCAACTCCGGCCCGAGAATCTCTCGCTCACCAACATCGTCCCAACTAAGCAGAGAATGGCACTTCCTACCATACAATGCTGCAAAAGGGGCCATTCTAATACTAGCCTGGAAGTTATTGTTGTATGCAAACTCCACCAAATGCAAGTGATCTTCCCACGACCCGTGGAAATCAAGCATACAAGCTCTAAGCATATCCTCCAAAATCTGAATGGTCCTCTCTGACTGCCCATCGGTCTAAGGATGATAAGCTGTGCTAAAACTGAGACTGGTCCACAGACTTGCCCGTAAACTCTTCCAGAACTCTGAAGTAAATCGGGTATCGTGATCCGAAACGATACACACTGGAACTCCATACAATCGCACGATCTCATGCAATACGAGAGATTTACTAACACTCTTGGAAAGGAACTCATTAAAATATATAGAGATAAATTTTTACCTCCATGTATCTCTGAGAAAGATGCTCCGTCGACTGTCCCACTCGGAATGGAATGAAATGAGCCAATTTGGTCAATCGATCTACAATCACCCAAACAGCATCATTCTGCTTAGTGCTCTGAGGTAAGGCAGTAACGAAGTCTATGGTGACATGCTGCCACTTCTATTCTAGAATAGGCAATGGCTGCAAAAGACCTGCAATGCGCTGATGCTCTACCTTCACCTGTTGACATACAAGGCACTTAGCCACACTACAAGCCACATCTCTCTTCATACCACGCCACCAATAATTCAGCTTCAGATCCTTATACATCTTCGTACCTCCTGGGTGAATAGAATACGGTGAGCTGTGAGCTTCTTATAATAACTCCTCTCGAACATCTCCTCCTGGTATGCAGATATGACTCTCAAATCGTAAGGATCCGTCCTCATGAACAACAAATTCCAGCCGAAGACCAGCCACTACTAACTCTCTGCACTTCTGAAGAAATGGGTCACCTGCTTGAGCTGCCTTGATTCGCTCGACCAGTGTCGATTAAATCTGAAGATTCATCAAGGAAGCGGTGACTCCTGGAAGAAGAACTTCTATACTCATATCCCTCACTTCCTGCTGAAGTTTCCACTAAGCTGTAAGGGTCATGATTGCCGGCAAACGACTCAAAGCATCTGGTACCACATTAACTTTGTCAGGATGATACTAAAGATCAACGTCGTAATCTACCATCAGCTCTAACCACCGGCGTTGCCTCATGTTAAGCTCCTTTTGAGTAAATATGTACTTCAAGCTCTTGTGGTCAGTGAACACCTTCACTTGCTCTCCCAATAGATAATGCCTCTAAAGTTTAAGGGCAAAAATCATAGTTGCTAACTCCAAGTCATGGGTAGGATAATTCTGCTCATGCTTCTTCAACTGACGAGAAGCATATGCCACAACATGACCATCCTACTAAAGAACGCATCCCAATCCTCTACCTGATGCGTCGCAAAACACCTCAAAGTTCCCTCTCTTATATGGTATGGTCAAGACCGGGGCCAAAATCAGTCATGACTTTAACTCCTCAAACGCCTGCTCAAAAGCGTCAGACCAAACAAACTTAATATCCTTCCTCGTAAGTCGCGTCATCAGCTCCGCAACCTTCGAAAAATCTCTGATGAAGCGACGGTAGTAACCAGCTAATCCTAGGAAGCTCTTAATGTCAGACGCTGACTTAGGGGTAGGCCAATCCTTCACTGCAAATACCTTCTCCGGATCCACTGATATACCGTCTCCTGACACCACGTGTCCCAGAAACGCTATACGATCTAGCCAGAATTGGCACTTACTATACTTAGCGAATAGCCGATGCTCCCTCAAGGTCTTCAATATGTACTGCAAATGCTCTGCATGCTCTGTTTCACTCTTAGAGTACACCAAGATGTCATCAATAAAGACCTCCACAAACTTGTCCTATACATCATAGAATACCAAATTAATCAGGTTCATGAATGTCACCGGCGCATTAGTCACACCAAACGGCATCACTAAGAATTCATAATGTCCATATCTCATTCGGAACGCAGTCTTAGGGACATCCGAATCCTTAACCTTCACCTGGTGATACCCGCTCCACAAATCTAGCTTAGAAAATACTATCGATCCTCCCAATTGATCGAAAATATCATCGATATGGGGAAGTGGATACTTATTCTTCACTGTCACCACATTCAACTCCCGGTAGTCAATGCACATCCGCTTGGATCCATCCTTCTTCCCCACAAGCAACACAGGTGCTCCCCAGGCTGATACACTGGTTCGTATCAAGCCTCTTTGCAAAAGATCATCCAACTGAGTCCGAAGCTCGGCTAACTTTGCCGGGGGCATACGATAAGGAGTCTTAGAGATCGGAGCAACTCCAGGCTTCAAATCTATGGAAAACTCAATTGCCCGATCCAGTGGCAATCTATAAATATTATCGGGAAACACATCTTTAAATTCCCAAACTACAATTGGCTTCTCGGATTCCACTTGCATCATAGCTAACGTCACCTTCTTCGGTCTAGCTCTGTACTCTACAGGTCCGGATGATGTGCTGCCACTAGTGAACTCAAATCCCGGGTGATCCGGTATCTCGAATACTACGCTCTGACGGTGACAATCAATGGTGGTAAAGAATGACCCCAACCAATCCATCCCAAATACTATATCAAAAGTCAGCAAATTAATTACCAGAAAGTCTGCAAAGAGTTCCCTCCCGCAGATAACCACAGGGCATGCTTCATAACCACTGGATGCTACTGAGACGCCACTACCAGTGTTGATATTCCAGCCTGTAGTTAGAGAAGCTACAGGAAGAGAGTGGGCACTCGCAAATCGACGAGACAAGAAATAATAGGAGGCTCCAGAATCAAAGAGTGATAAAGTAGGAATGGAAGAAACAAGAACCTTGTCTATTATAGGAGGATGTAAATACAACTAACTTTGTATTCTTAAACAATTCTATCATAATATCATTATGTAATAAGAAAATTCATATGCAATTAAGACTAAGATAAAAAATTCTTACCAGTGATAACTTGATCGTTCGCCTCAGCTTCTACGGCTGACATCATGAACATCTGTCGCTGAGGTTACTGCCTATGTGCTTCCTGATAAAGCTGCTGTTATGGAGGAAGATGCCCTGCTCGATGATAGGATCTGTGTTGAGGCTGTGCTGTCGGGACTGGTCGAGGTGGAGCTGGGAGAACAGCCCGAACTAGAGGTGGGGGTAAACGAGCCTGCTGCCGCTACGGACAGTTCGGACTGATATGATCAGAGGACCTACAAGTATAGCACAAACGAAGGCGCTTGCGGCATTCCTGTTGAGTATGCCCGGAATAGACACAATAAGAACACCTCACTGAAGACTGACCATGAGACTGCACTCCAGAACGCTGATAAGGATGAGCATGAGGGGTAGGCTGACGCTGAGAATACTGCTACCTCTACGGAGCCTGCTGCTACTGCTTTGGAGGGGGACCCTCGATATTCCGGGTCGGAGCTGCTAGTGTCCTGCTCTGAATCAAGTGTGAATCTTCTGGTTCCTTCTGCACGCTCTTAATCGCACGTGCTGCATCTAATACAGTGTCGTGAGTTGCGAGAGCCCTACCAGCCAAAGCCAATCTGATATACTTGTCCAGACCTTTCTGGAACTGGTGCCTCCTGATAGTGGGGTTTGTGACCAAGTAGGGAGCATATCGGCTCAAAGAAGAAAACTCGGCCTCGTACTAGTCGACTAATCGACCCCCTGCTTGAGCTCGACAAATCTATGCAGGAGCTCATCTCGGGCCGACTGAGGAAAATACTTCCTATTGAAGCGATCCGTGAACGTCTCCCACAGAATCGGCCTCTCTAGATGTGTCTTCTCAGCAGTCCACCAGATCCAAGCTGTATCTGTGAGCTGGACGTCCATGAGATCTACCCACTCTGCAGGGGGAATATGAGTCACCGTAAGGATAGTCTCCATGACTTTGAGGAACTCCTCTGCTACTAAAGGTCCCTCGGCACCAGAGAAAGAAGGAGGCCACATATACTGGAACTCTCTAACACCAGGCTCCGAGCGAGGGGGATGCTGGTGCTGAGACTTCTGCTGTAAATGCCCAGTTAAGAACTGTTGGTTCGTCACTAGCCCCTGAATCATCGCTAAAAGCTGCTGCGGATCTGCTTTAGGCATCTGACCACTGCTACTGGATGGGTTACCATTACTACGAGTACCCACCATGGTTCTGAAGAAAACGAGGATCAAAAGGAAAACTAAGGTTAAAATCAAACAATATATTTGGAAAATAGGAACTAAAACATAGTTATTAAGATAATAGTATAAGAACTTAATTGTAGACTTACGGATAGAAAATGATATGTATTTGAATTGTCCAATACATTCTTACTAGTGGGAACTCGGGATTGGGACCTGTATGGGCCACCACTAAAACCTGTCACGCCCCACTTCCCAAAATACCAGGGAATCAGAACGTGAACAAGCACGCAACGTATTAGATTGAGAAGAAATATATATACTATCATTTTTTTCTTTTCTTCTCAATCCAATACGCTAAGCGTCAAATACATATAAATCTCAGTCACAGGTCCCCGATCGCAATAGTAAAAATATAAAGACAACCCAGAATTAGAAATAAATATATCATCAACAGATCATCCCAGACATAAAATATGGGTTCAACATACCCTTACTACAACAACATTTCAACTAGAAAATAAGAAATACATAGTCCATAATAAAAGGAAATACTAACAAAATAACTAAATTTGTCACCAACTAAAAATATTGTAAGAGTGTTCTATCAGCTACTATAGAAAGAAAGGCATGTCTAGGCTTCAGTTTGTTCTTCCACTCCATCGGACGGACACTCCGGTTGAGCATACACCGGCTCTGCTGCCTCCTCGAACTGGACTTGTTTGTCCCCTAAGTCTGACGCACACCAGAGAAAACAGGTGTACGTCAGCGTGCATGGCACACGACAAGATCTCACATGGAAAATAAAACGATCGTTTGACCCATGCTATGATAGTAATAATACAATTAGAAAAACAATGACACATGCAACTGGAAATCTAAGTAAATCAAGATGGAATCCTATACTAAACATGATAACATACAACTATATACATACAGTAATGGGTCGGATACTAACCATCCTAAATCTCACTAGTCCACCTCTCACACAGAGTGATCGCTCATATCATCGGATAACTGACTGTTCGCAAATCCCCTACATGCATCCAAACCCGTGAAACGGTTCGGTGAGAGGACTACACGCAATCCGATTTCAGCCTGGTTCGAACTCAAGCAAAACTCGGGTGACGAAACGATTTCACTAACCAAGTGCGAAACGGTTCACTTGACACAACAAACTAATTCTAATGCGAAACGGTTCACTGGTGCGAGTCTGGAAGATACATCAATAGTCTTATCCGATCATATGAACCATGTCTTCCCCATCCCAACTCCTCTCATTTTTCTAAGTCAACTATAATCCTCATTGGAACTCGGGTTCACCACCTAAACTCCGTCAACACACTCACACATGTCACTAAGTCTGTTCATGATGCACGAGACCACTAAGTCATGAACTACTAAGGTTCTCAGAACATCAACATATCATGAATATAGTATAGCATGTTAAACATAATTACGCGGGTTTATGTAGCACAATTGAGAACTATAATAAACATGAAATGCATAAACAAAATACTACAATATGAATACATACATAAAGGACTTCATCACTACTAGAATATCCAAACTCCTCATGCAAAATCTCCGTATTTACGTATTTTCGAAGATAATAATACGGTAGAAAAGAAACTAGAAACCAATGTCATTTTGCACATGAAATGTTGCGTTCTACGACGATCAGTCATACTATCATAAATGATGATACTCTTTTTCCAAATTTATTCTTTAAAACTATTTCTCATAAAAACTAATTTAAATAAAAATATTTCTAGAATAAAAATATATTAATTCTTTTCTGCATGAAAGAAATCTTTTTCTATTTTATAAATTTCACTTAATTAATTTCTTTTGATAAAATTTTCGTAAATTCTAATTTTAACATATAACTTGACATTTCATGCCGGTAATTAATTACATTATTAAACTAATTTTTACCGTGCGCTCACAATCATCATTCCACGAATATATTCCAAATTTCATATTAACCACAATAAATAATTTAACTACATATAATAATCATACTAATCACAATATTAATCACAAAATGATTTACCTACATCCAATCATCATAATAATACAATATTAACCATTAATTTAAAAACAAAGGTAACTTGAGATCTTGCCTCGGCGCGTCGAACAGATCGACGTTGATGACACGGTCGGATCTGATGCGGAGGAGTGCAGCGACAAACTCGGGAAGAGCTCCGGTGAGGGCTGTTCAGCAACCTGGCGGGATCTGATGTGAGCGGCACTGTCGGGGAGCTCGCGAGGAGGTCGATGGGGCACGGTCTGGTGGGGTTCTCGGCAGCGGCGTGGCACGGACAGGGGCGCGGGAGAGGGCTTCAGGGGGTTGTCGGGCTGGGTGAGGTGGTTGGAGGCTGCTGTAGCATCGGCAGAAGGTGGCTGACGGGTTTGGGCTAACGGAAGAGGAGGGCTCGGCGGCGCTGGCAGTCGACGAGGTGGAGGCTGACGGTGGTTGGGTTCGGCTAAGGAGATAGGAGCTCAACGGGGAAGAGACAGGGTGCGGAGGCGGAGCTCACGACGGTACGGTCTCAGGAGACGTCCAAGGGGCGTGCACGGACGCGGCGACGAAGGGCTGGAGTCAACGACGGCGAACGGTGGCTGGTTGGGCTGAGCTCAAGCTCGAGGCAGCGCTGGTTGTCATTGAGGCAAAGGAGAGAACGGTGGTGGGGAGAGGATGGGGAGCTTGGGGATGAAAAGTGGCTGGTTGGGTTCGTCGACAACGCCGTGCAAGGAGCTTGCGGCGGTGGCGTGCTCAGGTCGGGTTGGAGGTGGCTGAGCTGGAGGCGGTGGTTGCATCGAGGTCAGGGAGGAGGATGAGGTGGTCGATTGGCGATCGAAGTGGCTGAGGGTGTCGGAGTTCGGTGCGGGCGGTGTGCGGAGCTGGGTTGTTGGGTTTGATTGAAGAGAGAGATTGAGAGTGAGGGAGATGGTGACAGAGAGAGAGGGGTTAATGATAATAGAGGAGAGAGAGGGAGAGGGGACATGATTTGAGGGGGAGTGGGGTAAATCGTGGGGTACTTTCATGGAGAGTGTAGAGAGAGGAGTGAAAATATTATTTAATTATTATTATTGCTATTTAAAATGAAAATGAATAATAAAAATAATTAAATTGTTACAAAAATCAATTAAAGATAATTTAATTTATAATTAGCCAAATAAATATAAAACTTGATTTTTAAATTATTAAAAATTCTAGAAAATCGGTTAAACTATAAATATTCTCTTAAATAATAAAATTTAATATTAATTACTAGGAAAATTATTTAAATTTGTATCGAAAAATTATGGTCATTACAACAAGAGTTCGTTTATTGAAGACCCTATAAGCCTTACTTCGAGGCACATATCCTAGGAATATGCCAACATTAATTTTAGAATCAAATTTATCATGGTAATATTTTGTATTTAAAATAAAACATTTACAACTAAAGATACGAAAATATCCAATGAAAGGAGTTTTGCCATAAAATAGTTCATAAGGAGTTTTCTTAAGCTTTGGTCTAATCAAAACACGATTTAAAACATGGCAAGCCGTATTGTCGGCTTCCGCCAAAAAATACTTAGGCAAATCAAAAAAGTTTAATATAGTTTGTGCCATCTCTTGTATGGTGCAATTTTTCTAGTCAACAACACTATTTTGTTGTGGTGTTCTTGGAGGAGAAAACACATGAGTTATACCGTGATGTGCACAAAAATCATAGAAAAAGTTATTTTAAAATTCACCACCATGACCACTTCTTATTTTAACAAATTTCAAATCTTTTTCATTTTTAATTCTTTATCATGATTCAAAAATTCTTCAAAACATTCATTTTTACTTGCAAGAAAGATTGACCATGTAAAACGAGAAAAATCATCAATGATAATAAAAACATAGTGTTTGCCTCCAAGAGAGGTAACACGCATAGGACCAAATAAATCAAGATGAAATAATTACAAGGGTTTAGAAGTTGATACCTCATTGATGGATTTGAAGGTAGACTTAGTTTTACGTTTAGCACAATCTTCGCATATGGTATCATTGATGAAATGCAAGTTTGGTAACCCTTTTACAAGATTCCTCTTGGATAATTTTGATATCAATTCCATGTTCGCATGTCCAAGCCTCTTATGCCAAATCCAAGAGTTTTCATCAACCATCGGAAGGCATTTGACATCTTGATTTAATAGCTCATTCATCTAAAAAATGTATATATTAGATTTTCTATTAGCAACAAAAATAGTTTTTCCATTTGAGCTAACAATGCATTTGTCCGGTTTAAAGGAAATATCAAAACCTTTATCACTCAATTTACTAATGCTAAGAAGATTATAACTCAAGACACTAACCAAATAAACATCATCTATTACGGAAGAGGGTGTCTTACCAATGCATCCAATACCTATGATTTTACTTTTCTCTCCACCACCGAAGGAGACGCTACCTCCTTCAATCCTTGATAGGATTATAAATAGCTCTTTATTGCCCATCATATGATGTGAGCAACCACTATCAAGGTACCACATCTCTCTACGTCATGTTTGTGATGTTCCCTACAAGAGATGAAGCTGTAGTAACTTTAGGTATCCAAATCTTGGGTTCTTGGTGGTTAGTAAGCTTGGTACCTTTGGATACCCATGTCATTCCATAAAAATCATGATTGGCTTTAATCCTACAATAAGTAGAAATATGACCATGTTTCATGCAATATGTGCACAAAAAATTTCTCTTGTGTGTAGAGGCATAAGATCTATGAAATCTATTTCTCTTATGATGATGATAATTAGCATAAGCATGAGTGGGTCTAATCCTACCACTCTTAATTTTAAGTCTTTCAATCTTAGATCTTAATTGTTTGTTTTCAAAATCAAGATCCCCTAGCAATTCATCTTTTAAAGCAAGAGAGGTTTGTAGTTGTTCTAGTTTGGCATCACAAGAAGCATACAATTTTATAAAGGAAAAAAATTCTTTTGACATCCTTTTAAACTCAATGTTTAATTCTTCTAATGCGGTAGCTAGATCATCTTGCATGTAAAATGATTCACTTTCGATATCAGAAACTACCTCCTTTTCATAAGCCATGAAGCAAATGTTGGGATCATGAAGAGAAATTTTAGCTCCTTCTTCATTGCTATCCGAATCGCTTGGTTCGGATTCCTCCCATCCGGCATACATGGATTTCTTCTTCTTGTACTTTAAGTATTTCTCCTTGAGCTTGGGGTAATCTTTAGCGATATAACCTGGTTCATTATATTCAAAGCACTTTCCTACACGTGAAGAAAATTTGTTGTTAGATCAGGGATTAAACTTCTTGTTTATTTTAATGAGTCTAGAAATTCTTCTAGAGAGGTGAGCCACTTCTCTAGAAAAATCAACTTCACTATCCAATGATGATGAGGAGTTATCACTAGCTCCTTTGAGAGCTATGGTCTTCGTTTTTAGCGATGGCTCCTTAACTTCCCGTAGGGGCACTTCCTCCTTCTCCTTTCCTTTGAGCTTATTCTCATGAACTTTAAGCTTGCTGATGAGGCCATCAAGAGCTAGACTAGTAAGATTGTGAGCTTTCTCTATGGCCGTAGTTTTGGGCTCCCATGCCGGAGTTAATGAACGAAGGATCTTGTAGTTCATCCCTTGGATAGTCAAATGCTTGTCAAGACCATGCAATTCATTGATTATGTTAGTGAAGCGAGAAAACATAGCATCAATAGATTCATTAGGAAGCATCTTAAATAACTCATATTCATGCATAAGCCCACTGATTTTGGATTCATTAACTTGAGGGTTTCCTTCATATGTAATACATAATTTCACCCATATTTCGTATGCGGTTGCACACGTAGAAACCATATTATACTCATTAGGGGAAAGACCGCAAATTAAGGTGTTCATGGCCTTTGAATTGAGATTAGCTTGGTTCCTTTCTCCATCGGTCATGTTCCCAACTTTGGGTGTTTCTACATATTTCTTCTCTATGAGTTCTAGAATATCAAGATCAATGCAAGAAAGATAAATCCTCATTCTATCCTTCCAATAAGCAAAATTACTACCGATGAAAAGAGGTGGTCTAGTGGTTGATTGTCCTTCTAACATATGCACATTCATTGAGGCCTCTATAAGATCTTTTCTCTAAGGTGGTTAGACCAAAAACTAATATAGAGACCAAGCTCTGATACTAATTATTGGACCCTAGAGGGGGGGGTGATTAGAGTCTTAAGGCTATAATTGTGCAATACAAAATGAGACAAGCAACAAATGACAAAATGAACAATTATAGTAAATGAGATAGAGTTAGAAATCATTATCCAAGTGACGCGCGATGTGTTAACGAGGTTTGGCCCGCTGACCTACGTCCCTGCTCCCCACTCTCAAGGAGAATCCACTACATAACCCGGTTTTAAAGCCGAAGCTTCTTCTACACAATGATCTCCACAAGATCTCACAATTACACAGTTGATCACCATAAGATCTCACTCCCACACAGTTGATCTCTACAAGATCAAGCTCTCAATAGCAGTAATGGTGTAAAAACTCTCTCTTTACAATGTTCTTATGGCAAGGAGAAAGATTACACTGAAGCTGGGAAGTGAACTTGAAAACAGAGACAATCAGGTTTTGAAAGTTTGCTCTCAGTAAAAACAGATCTCTGATTTTTTCAAAATGTTTTGGACACTTGAAGAAAAAGGGGTTTAAATAAGAGAAAACACTACAACCAAAACCCATACCCATATCCCCTAAATCCCGTAAAAAGGATCATCGTCTAAAACTATATGTAAAAGTCCGTTGGAGTAAACGACGGTCGACCGTGAAAATCTCGCGGTCGACCACGAGCCACTTTCGGGGCTCAAAAAATTTCCAGAGACTTTGGTGGTCGACCGTAAGAATTTTTGAGCTGACAGTCGACCGTGAAATTTTTGTTTAGCTCCGCAGGTAAAAACTCAGGTGTGATCGACCGTGATGGTCGACCGCAAACTTATATAACTGATACTGTTTTTGAAAGCAGTTTTTGACTCTTTAAAAATCTGCAAAAATATTCAAATGACTTCTAAAAATTGTGTAACTTTGTAAATTATTTTTGACACTAAAAACAAACTGTTTAGAAAAGGAATTTTATGAAAAGATCCTCATACTTGTGAAAAATGATATTTTGTCAAAATACTCAAAAATATAAGTATGAAAATGTGTGTGTGATATCCCAATAACTTCAAATAAAATCTATAACTACTTGCCTAAATTCTAGCACTAGAAAGAAAAGAAAAACTAGCTAATATCCTCACATAGAATTACAATTCTTTGAGTCTTGATATAGCTTGAGTTGATGAAGCTTCTAATTGCATTTATTGTTCTTGAATAAATAATGCTTCATCACTATGCCTCCTCCTTCTTTGGATATCATCGTTATAGCTCATATTCCATCCAATCCCCCATAAGTGGTACTAACATGCTTGATATATATATTAACTACAATATAACTCAAAAAGCAATTAGTACCAATAACGGCGGTTGTAAAACGCCATCAAAATATAAGGGCTAACACATGTCCCACTAGAAGGGGTAAGGTCGGGTGGTTCTAACTTTCTTAGGCTTAGTTCATTGAGAAAAAGCATTGAACTATTTTTTGAGGTCCTTGAGGACCTTTGCCCCCTGACTTGGCTTAGGAGGCTCCAATGTTTTTTTATCCTAAATTCTCAAATTCTACTTCTCCTTGATACATTTGTTCTTCTTCTAAGGAGAATTCGATAATTGGTCATTTCCTCTTCGAAGAATTTGGATGACACTGAGAGATTGCCATGAGGTCACTGGGCATCTTTTTCAATCACTCGAATCGTTCCTTTGAAGATTTTCTTTGTGCTTCCATTTGTTGGAGAAGATCTTCTCGCTCCATCATATCTACAACCAGTTGTTATTCTTGACTTGAACTAGGAGTGACATTTGATGCTATAGTGGAATTAGCTTCACTAGCAATGGCTAGTCAACTTGAGGTGGAGCCTGCAATGCTCGTGTTTGGAGGAAGGAATAGTCATAGGTTATTCTTGCTCTCTACTTTCATCTGGTGTGACGGTACACACCATTAGTCTCTAGCAACATGCCTCTAATGCTAGGAGAGTATCTTGGGTTGGATGGACTGTTTGCATCTTCCTTGTCATCTCTAGAGGTTACACCAGTCATATTGACTGTGAATTCTTGGAGTTTACCCTTTTGAGTATGTCATCGTCTTTTACTCCTCACCTCTGATGGTTCAAGATTGTGAACAAGATGGTTGAAAACTAATTCCTTTTAAGGAATAGATTTACATTGGCAGTTCTTATGAACTGCCATGACGACTTCCCTGAGTGTCGTACAATATTAACATTGGCATGCTCTATCCAAATTGATTTGAACCAACTTTGCTATTTTGGACCTTGGCATGCTAACTCCTATGACGACGTTGGCCCAACTTTCACTTAGCGAGGCCAGATGGATCACCATTAGTGATGCCATTCCCCTGTAGGAGTTTGGACGAGGGATCAGACCAAATCTCTACTTTTGTCAAGGAATCATAGCGAGCATCGCGAGATACTTTAAATTGAACCCCTAAAGGAGTTTTGGACCGATTTTCAAAATTAGAAGACATGAGAACGTCTTAACCTTAGCTCAAGGTGAGGGTCGATATTTCTTAACTCTGGGTGAAGTTCGCTTGGTTCCCAATGAAGCTCATATTGTCTTTGGCAAAAGTCTCCTTTACACATGTGAAGGTCGATTTAGATCCTGAATTTACATTGCAGTGAATTTTACAACAGCGTCTCATAGTTTCCATTGATGATTAGTTTGAGGAAATGAATTCCTTGAACTTCACTTAGTCAAATTCTATGACCAACAATTCAACGAAAAAGCCGAAGATCTTAGTGTAAGAAATTGATACATCATCATCCTATAGGTCGAATGACTCATCTATAATTAACCTGCACCTTGCAGTAGGAACAAGTGTGGGACTTGCTACCATACTAGCTTCCGGCTCAGGAACAATCACTAAAATTGCTATAGAGCTAATCATCAGTTCAAGCTTGTCATCTGGAGGAATGGGCATGGAAATTACTTCCATATTAGCTTTTGACTCAAGTTCATCATCTAAAGGAAGATGAGCAAAGTGTTTGTTATTGAACTAAAAGAACTACAAAAATCCCATTAGGGAGGACTATACCTAGGAAATAAGAAGATCTGCTTATGTTTCCCTTAAAACTAGTTTCATCTGGGTTGGTGAAGTAAATATCATGGTTGTAGTTGAACCATTGTTCACTATCCAAATCCACTCACTCAATCGAGATGGACTCCTTGCCTGCATGCAAGAAGTACGCATCACCAAAGTGTATGCCTATCAAATCAATGCAAAGGTAAAACACATTTTACCTAAAGCAGCTACGGGTTCCATCACCGGCTCTTGCGTTGAAATCACATAAGACTTCTCCCTTGCTCTTGGAGGATCATGGAAGTGCCCTAGGGGGGGTGAATAGGGTAACTACTAAATCTAATCCAATTTAGATGTCAAATATAAAAACTTATAAATGTTATCCTAGCAATATGATATACAATAAGATTTTGCAAGGATAAATAATGAGATAATATGCGATATAATAATAGACACAAGAATAATATGCCAAAACCAAACACAAACAAACAATATGATCACGGAATTCAGTTTAACCCTCGACCTACGTCTCCGCTCCTCGCCTCGAGGAGATCTTCACTATATCACAAATACTACACAATAACGGTTTTCAAAGATCACCGATAATTTTTACAATACACATGTTGTTAATCCCATAAGTCACACTCCTCTATGTGTTGGACTACCCGTGTTCCTCAAGTATTTAGATTTATAACCTCTCCCTTGGCTTTACCACCAACCCACTCCTCTTGGAATTAACATCGGTCTCTCTCCAACCACTCCTCTAAGTGTAATTGTGTATTACAACATGTTCAACAAATAAGTGCTAATAAAGGATTTTTTTCCAATACAAATAAGAACAAAATATAAGTTCTCTCAATAAATTACTCTCAAAACCCAATTATACTAGATGTGAAATACTTAAGCTCAAGTGGGTGCATGTGTAATCAATGAGAAAAACAAAATTAAACTCAAATCAATCTAGCAAAAATATATGAGAAACAAAATATTAATTTGCTAGAAGAAGAGTTTAGAAAAACTTTTCTAAAGCAAAGAGATATAAAGATTTGAGGATGAATGCCTCAAAACCAAAATTGAGATCCTTCTCTTTGTGAAACTCTTTTCACATGAACAAACACACTCAAACTCTTGAAACAAACTGGCAAAAACAATCTTGTGATTACTTATTAAAAACCAAACCTTGAGGAATATTTACAGCCTAAAAAATAAAGCAAATAAGAAACTAGTTGTTACAGCAAAATAGCTGTTGATCAGTCAACTAAAAAATATGGTCAGTCGACTGATCGACTGTAAAATAGAAAGCTATAAAAGATGTTACTGGTAAGTTGACTGAAAAGCATAATTGGTTGACTGAAAACACTATTTTTGGTCGATTGATTAAAGTAATCGATCGAATGATTTGACTGTAAAATCATATATTGTAAAAACTCATTCTGGACGGTCGACTGGATAGATTTTTCGGTCGACCGAATACTGACATATCAAATACTTGATTTTTCTTAAAAAGTTAATTTTCTAAATTCAAATTAAAATAGTAAATCAACTATAAAAATAGTAAAACTTGGCAAAACGTTTATATATATGAAAATGAACATGTTAGAGAAGAAATTTTTAAAATAGCACTTCGCATTTGTGAAAACTCACTGTTTTGCAAAATAGTCACAAATACGAGTTTGTTAAATACTTGATATTTTGATGAAATTTCTTCAAACAAGTTTTGAGATACATTCAAATGGATTCATAGAATTTTGAAAAGATATAAAATAGTATCATTTAGTCTCTAATCCGAAACACATTATTTTCCCAAGAAGACGAAAAATAAGAAACTAGTGTGTATATATACAAATATATATGTTAGTTTTATATTTATATGGCTAAACTTGAAAGCGATAAAATGAAACGTGTATGTGTGTGGTTTGATCTTTAAGCATAACACATAAAGTAAACACCTAAACTACAAACAATATGCCCAAGCAAATGGTCTTCATTATGCTCGATCTTGGTAGCGGATGAAGCATGATAGTGAATCTTGACTTGAATTTGCAAAGCTTCATTTTAATTTCCACCAACCTCCAACATATCGATGGTAAAGCGCAAATCCTTCCAACCTCCAACATGGATGCGTGTGGGAGGAAAACACAAATACTAGAAAACTAGATTAGGAATTGTTTGTTAATCATCAAAACCAAATTATACAATAGGCTCATAAACATGAGACCTAACAATCTTTCCCTTTTTGATGATGACAAACAATCTACATAAATAGTATGTAAAACATGTTTGATACAAAATGAATATATAATTTATAATCCTTATGCATGATACTAATAGTAAGCAAAGGAAAATGAAATATTCACAACACACTTGTTTCTTCCCATTTATCAACATCAAAATGGGGGAAATAATAAGAATAAAGAGAGCGTAAGCTCCCCCTACATATAAGTACAATGAGTATAAACAAATAGGGAAAAGCTCCCCCTATCAACAAGCCACAGAGCATATATCAATTAAAATATTTAATACAATCATACACAGATATGTGTCACCATGCTAATCACAATATGTGAGTAACAAACACATGCTAATCCCAAATCTCACTCAAATGGAGCAAAGAGAACACATATATATATATATTACCATAAGAGTGTTTACAAAAAGTCTCAAGTACATACTAAATAAAAGTTGAAATATATAGTTTCAAAACAGATGAAAGTAGATAATGCAACCTAAAAACACAGAACACAAACCAAATACATAGTTTTGAAACAAACTAAAAAAAAAGGCAAATACATAGTTCAAAATCAAATACTAAAGTCCAAATCATCAAGAATTTTGTCTTCAAGAATAGGATGGCCCAGAACCTGGAGATGAAGGCCTTTGCTCTAGATATTGGTGTATGAACATGTTCAATAATTGTTGTTACACCGTCCACATTTCTTCTTAGCTACTCACTATGCTATCAATGTGATCAACCAATCTGTCCTTTATGCTCTCAATCTGGTTAACTAAATAATTTAGAGTGGCCGGAATACTAGAAGGGTTGGAATTTGAAGCACGAGAAGGACGAGAATGAGTCCTAGAGCTAGAGGGACGAGATGATGATTCAGCCGTAGAAGGAGGCACAGAAGTTTGAGGAACGGGAGGTAGAGATTCTAAAAAATTCATGAATCAGCACGATAGAAGGTTCATTTGTCAGATCAACATCAAAATATTTTAAAATGCGAGAGAGAAGAGCCGCAAACAGAAGAAACTTAGTATAATTTCAAGTCATGATATCAAAAATGAATTTACTCCACACGACTTTAATATTGCCAAAAATGGATACACAACAGCCATCAAGTCATGAGAAAAATGATCATAAATCTTAGTTTTGGAAATTATGTCATAGGAGATGATACAGGCAATTAATTTAGTAGTAGGTATGATGGAGCTATTTTACAGGGGGTATTCTTTACCTGGAAGATATATCATAGAATTGGATTGAAGGATCATTAAGATCTAAACTTTCAAGTAACAAATATCCAGTAGGAATGTAAAGGATTTAACCAATTCATTGGAAAAGAAAATTATTTGACAACCATTAATATAGGTTTTGAGAATAGGGGTTTCATCATCAGTCTGATCAAGTATTGTATTTGTGTAAAACAAGTAAACTAGGTTCGGATAATATGGGACTTGATTAGTATGAGGAAGCAAGTCATGTAACCCAGCGTTCTCAAAATAAGTATGTAATAGGAAATTTGAAAGTTCATGGAAATTAACGAATTTACCTGGAAAGATTCTTAATTTACATATATTACAATATTTGTCAAGCATATGTGGGTGATTAAGGAAGCATTCATAATAACATGCATAAATATCATCCTTATTATATCTAGATCGTTTAGGAAGAGACATGATTAAGGGGAAAAAAGATCATCGACAATACTAGATTAAAGAACAAACTAAAATAAAGAGAGATAAGAGTTTACTGAACAAGAGATGTTGATCAGAAGAGACAAGAGCACGATAGCAACAAGAATCTCTCAGCAGGAACTGATCGATCGACTGGGCGATCACATCGGTCGACCGATCAAATTCTGCAGTAGAAATATTGAAGGGAGTCGACTGGTTTGGATTGAACGTTAGGGTTGGGTTTGCTTATA
>BQKN01063713.1:188111-204305 GCA_022839385.1 Asparagus kiusianus
TTCCATGTGTAGGTTTTAAAGAGGGAGAGGAAGTAAGAGGTCGTCTTACTGCCTGCACTCGCTCTCGGACCGTGGCCCCGATAGATCCGATAGTTGAACCACGCGCCGACTCTGCGCTGAATATGCCTGTGGATCTTGATGAAGTGCAGCCTTCTAAGTGTCAGAAGATGGTTTTCAGACGGCGTGTTGCCTCATCAGTTCCTAACATAGAACCACCTAGCGATACATCTATTGTTGGGGAAGGTAACGCTTCCACTCTTTGCTGTCTTTTGATTCCTACCCTGTTAGATTTAGCGAATTTGCAATTTTTAGGGGGGAATGACCAGAGTTAGGCCATTTATGACCCTCCTTCTCCTAATTTCGATTTGTTTCAAGAGCCCAACCTTTCGCAGCAAGTACACAGAGCCGCTCTCGATAAACTCGATGATGCTACAGCAGGTATGACTATCAAAACCCGCGGAGATACCAGGGTAGGACCTGGTTCATCCACGATGATTTTTAGCCCAGGTACATCTTAAACCGATAGTACGCCTTTCAAATGGCGATTTCGGGAATTGACTGATTCAGAATTTGTGCGTCCGTTAATTGTTTCTACGCTTTTGGCTCTTTTAGAAAAATTCCTAGAAATAGGCATTAACCCTGGGATTGCGGAACCCACTGTCGTTAATGAAGGTAAGTTTGAATCGTCTTTATTGTAGGTTCTGTATTTCTATTTTCGTGTATTAAAACTCAGACTCTTCCGTAGGTATTCCTATGGAGAGTTCGAATAATGAGGATCCCTTTCATGATACTACTTTTGAGGCGTCAGACGACCATCCATCTGGTTTGCTACCAGACCCTTTGCTATCCGGCGATAGGATGATTGACAATATGTCATTGGAACAAGCTCATCATGAGACCGTTGAAGCACTCGTCGAGCCTGGTTCCTCTGGAGGTATAAATTTTATCCCTCTCGACAGTTATTATTCTCTTTTTTTTTTATCTACCTAACTGTAGGAGGTTTTATTTGTAGGACCAGTCGTTGAAACTGATGCAACTACCACTCTTGAGATGTCTGAAGCTTCCGAGGGTCTTGATCTCTTACAAACGACAGGAGTCACGATATAAGCTCATTCGTCAACCACTCCGACTCAACTTACACACTCAATGACTAAAATAGCAAGATGCGGGGACCAATCCAGTCGAACAAGTCGTAGGACCAACTAAAGAAGCTGGTACATCAACGACTGTCGCCCTTGCAGTGCCTCCACCAATTCATGGTGCCGGGCAACTGAAACCAAGTGCTGGAAATCTAGTTGAGTAAACTTCTACCGATATTGGTAAGCTATACCTCAATATTTAGAGGTATTCGGGTTAGTATTCTGAAATATACTCTTACATTTCCTTGCAGCGATTTCACTTCAACTTCATGATCTTATCAAAGCGTTGTTACAAACTCTACATAATATCAAGTCCTCCCTTGCATCAAGTGCTGGCAAGATAGCGCGACTTAACCAGGAGCTTCAAGCAGAAGAAGAGGCTTGGGAAATTTTAGAAGTGGCAATGGTTGATGAAGAACGCGGCCGAGAGATGGTGTCTAGGGAGTTGGAACTCTCGAAACAGGAGTTGACCAAGGCAAAAGAAGAGGCTACAAGGATGTTAGCTACTAACGAAGAATCCATGAAGGCTACACTACAGGGTGAGCTCGAGCAAGCTTATGTGGAAGAGTTGTCAAAGTTAGAGCAACAAGTTCTTAGCCATAAGCTTCATGTAGATTGACTGTGACTTTTGTACCTACAAACTCAATTTTTATTAATAGAAGATATTTCTATTTTTTTGTTCATTATACCTCTTTTATTATGATGTCCTATTCTGTTTGGAATAATCAACCATAATATTTATAGGATTTTTGGCAAACCCTCAACCATCAACGGGTTTGATGTGCATTTACCGATTACCGTTTGAATCGGGCTAGCATGTGGATTGTACTGGTCCGTTCTGCATGTAACATTGTGCTAAGAGCATTAATTTACTTAGACTTGATGCTATGACCTTGAATACATAGACTTCACCATTTCTTACAGAAATATGGCACCCGACAACGTGTGTTAGGCGTCAACATTATCCCTACTTAGGCTTCGGGATAAACTTCCCCACACTTAGACTCTGGTGTCTTTTTCAATCGGTGAAAGATTAAACCAGCGACATGTGTTAGATGTAGACTTAGGATTTTTAGCAAATCCCCAGCCTTCAACGGATTTGATGTGCATTTACCGATTACCGTTTGAATCGGGCTAGCATGTGAATTATTAAAACCCGCTTCACATGTAACGTTGTACTAAGAGAGTTAATTATTCTTAGACTTGGTGCTATGATTTTGAATACATAAACTTCATCATTTCATACGGGAATATGGCACCCGACAACGCGTATTAGGTGCTGACTTATCCCTACTTAGGATTCAGGATAAAAGTCTTAAGACTTAGACTCTGGTGTCTTTTTCAATCGGTGAAAGACTAAACCAGTGACGTGCGTTAGACGTAGACTTAGACTCTGGTGTCTTTTCCAGGTGCATGAAGTATACGGATTTGAAATTGAGAATTGTGTCTTTTCTCAACGTAAAGACAAACCTGATGCTGGAGAGGGAGAATTTTATATTCTGTCCCCAGGTCTTGTTTAGGGTAAAGACGAACCTAAAAAAATTGAGAGAGAAAGAATTTTATACTCTATCTCTCAATACTAAAGAGGAAAAAATTTATATTCTATCTCCAGTGGCAAAGGAAACTCGAGGTGGGATCTCAACCCCTAAAATCCGGAAAGGTAAAACTAGGAGTGGGATCTCCACTCCGAGAATCAGAAAGATTCAAGCAACCCTAACTTTTATAGGATTGGTTGTTTAATCCAAGTAAAGAGTTTCTCATTTATTGAGGTGAAATTCTAATTTCGGCCCTAACTTTTATAGGTTTGGCTAAAAAAGAAAAGGTGGAAGTTTTTCGTTTATCGAAAGGGATGACTCGATCTTGGTCCTAACTATCTACTAGTTTGACCAAGTGAGGTTAGAGACAATCCTAACTTTTATAGGTTTGATTACTATAGGCGTATAAAACTGCTTATAGGTCCCTTAACACAGCTCGACATGGTGATTCGACAAACCAACGAACCATCGGGCGATATATCCAAGCATGTTCGTTAGACCACAACACTGAAGCCAAGTGAGATGTGACGAAACGGATTAACGAGGCGACGAGGTTAACGAATCGCACGCAAACAACAGAATACTTCCAATCGCATGCCCAATCAAGCTAACGGGTCGATGAATCAATGAGTCATCCAACCGTAGAGTCCGCTACATAAATCAAGATCAGGATCCAGACTGCCAAATCAATATCTGGACTGCCAAATCAGAGTTTGGATAAACCGTGAAACCGAAAAACGGTAAAACAGCAAACGCCTGGAGGGCTCGGCCAAAACCGAGCCACTCCTAGGTGGCTCGGTGGCCGAGCCACCCTTAGGGTGGCTCGGTGACCGAGCCACCTAGGTGGCCGAGCCACCTAGGTGGCCGAGCCACCTGGCCGAGCCACCAGATCTGGGCCCAGATCTGAGCCCAGATCTGGTTTGAGGAGCCTATAAATAGACCCCTAGGCTCATTGTTTTAGAGGTTGGATTTTTGGTGAACTTTTGAGGGGAAACTCTGCCGGATTGAGAGCTAAACTTCGGAGTTTTGGAGATTTGAAGACTTGAACTTTTCAGATCTGGTTCTTGGTGATCATCCACACCAAACAAGGCAGGAGTTCAAGAGAGATCAGATCTGAGATCCACACGGTCATCCTCCAGATCAAAACTTGGTTTTTGATCCCGAGAAGAGTATCGATTTCGCTTGGTCGATTTCGATTACTTAGGGCTATTATTTCCTTGGTGAAATAATACCCCCGGCTGTTATTTCCTTCATGAAATAACACCTGTCATACCGTGTAGATCCGACCGGATCAAGATCACGCGGTGGTCCTCGGATTAACCCCGGCACAGGCAAAGAACCCACACAAGTAAGAGACCGCAAAACAGGATCTTGTGATTTGTTCCAAAAAAGGAAAGTTATAATCTTCTTCTTTTTTTTTTAGATTTTATTATAACCGGATCTTATAAAAAGACCGGATCCCTTTGTAACCGATAAACAGTTGCTAATGGAAACAATAAAATCAGAGAAGATAATTTTTCCCACGAACAATCTGGCGACCATAGTGGGAGCCACCGATCTCGCTGCCGAGATCGTTGCGTCGTAGCCGCGGATCTCGATCCCGGTCGAGGAGGAGGTCGAGTATGAATTCGACCAACAAAAGTTCGAGGAGTATCTATCATCCTCGTCCGGATCCACCTCCCCCCGCAAGTCCAAGAAATCCCCGAAGTTCTCCTCTAGCAGAAAAGTCCGTTGGTATGAAGAAGTGGAGAATACCAACAAAGATCTCATCCCGATTGATGCCGAAGTTGCATCGGGTGAAGTTCCACCGACCTCCAACCAGGTCAAATCTGTTCTCGCCAATTCCTTCGCTGCTGAGGGTGTAGTGACTCTCTCAAAGAGAGCCCACCAGAGGCGACGTCAACGCCTAGCGCGGCAATTCGCAAAGGCGATGGAGTCCACTGACGGAATCCGCTATGACGCGGATCTGAAGAACAGGAGAGGCAAACAGCCTCAACAACCAATGAATGGCAGCTCCTCCAAGCCGCCAACGAATGAATGGATCCGTATCAAACGGAATCGTTCGACACTGGATGAGCGCATTCACAAGCGCCGCACACTGTCAGCGCAGGCACGGGCTCAAGTCCAAGAAGTCCGCAGAAGACTGCAGAAGGAAGTGGCCAAAAAGCCACCACCAACCCGCCAAGTATGGAGGCCGAAGTCTGAAGCGGCGATTCAGGCTAAGGAACAACCATTGTAGCCTTCAGCAAAAGTTCAACCTCCGACGAACCAACCTAAATCGCTGATAATTCCCATAGCTGCTCCGGGAGATCCCGCAGGACCATCCCGAAGAAGGAGGTCAGTTTTAAAGCGCCTCGGTCTACTTCCCGATGAGCGATGCAAAACTCCAATTCAAGAACGTTTGGGCCCGATAAAGAAGCCCCGAACGACTCAACATGCTGGGGGTCGCCGCCACCCTCAACATGACAAGGAGTTCATGGCAGCTACGCGCGCCAATTTTTGCATTGAAGTCTAGGAGCCCGTTGAGAACTCACGCCCACGAAGACATGTTTCGAGGCGCGTGACTCTTGAAAGCCCAAAGAAGGCAGTTCACCCTCAGAAGGAAACATTATCGTATGATGATGTTAATGTTATAACTGAGAAGTCGTGCCAACACACGATAGGTTACTCCGACCTTCAAGCCGACGAGTTGTACTATCGTGTTGGGGGTACGAGTAAAACCAGGAAAAGGATTCCTCGAAAACTAAAAACTTAGTGCCCCTGTTCCAAACTCATTCGAGCAGTATTGTCTGAGTGCAACTGCATCAAGACAGTCCCTAAAAGAACTTCGGTTTTCGAAAGGCTAAGTACCGAAAAGCCAAAACCAAGGCCTAGGCATTTCCGACGAAGAAGAAAGATAGTCGAAGATGGAGAATTTCCGAGGGTCACCACTAATATGACCAGCAAAGGGACATCGACACAGGATAATCCCGAGTCGATTCCGGAAGTACCCCGGCGTGTAACCCGTCTGTAGTCTGGAGCCATCATACGAGCAACTTATGGTAGGATTCAGACAAGATTACCTTCAGAAGATGAAGAATCGGATGCTGGCTCTGCGGTCGTATCAGATAATACAGTATTCAGCGAGGGACAACCCCGCGAGTTACTTATGATAAGTGCGGAACAAGTGGCCAAGATGCTCGAAGAAGCCATGGCTAAACAACAGGAGAGCTTCAGGTTCGAAATGCAGATGGCCATGCAGAATATGAGAGAAATACATGACCAACAAATCCAAGCACTGACAAACCAGCAAGGCGAACCAAGTCGTCGTAACCAGGTTAATCAGGAAGATGAAGACACACATACGGATGAAGCTCATAATGCCAATAATCCTCCCATCAATGCAGGGGGTGGTAACGAGAATGCTAACGAAAATACAGGTGAAAGTTTGAAGATTAAGAACCTCGAGAGCAAAATCAATACGTTGATTTCCGCTCAAGAGATGAAGAAGACGGGCATTCCTTGTCCATACCCAAGAGAATGAGAATCAGTCCCGTATACGACAAAGTTCAATCTAATTAACTTCACGCCATTTGATGGGAAGGGTTCACCCACTCAGCATTTGATTTACTTCAAATCACACCTAGGGGTTATCTCTGGTAATGAGCCTCTGATGGTACGGTCCTTCGTTGGCCCTCTTCGTGGAGCCGCCTTCGATTGGTATCGCCACCTCAAGCCAGGAAGTGTGAATAGCTGGGACGACATGGAGACTAAATTCCTCACCAACTTCTTCGACGACGACACCGAGATATCCATCGGGTTGTTTCTTGACGAGAAACAGAAAGACGGGGAATTAGTTGATACCTTCGTCAAAAGGTTCCGAAACAAGGCGATGAACTGTCGGGACCCAATCACTGAGGAGTTCATTCTCCAGACTTACCACAACAACCTCGCATTGGACGTGTTGGAAGCAATGGGGACAGCACCATCCAAAACATGGAAGGATTTGAAGGTCCGAGGAGAGCAAGCCGAGCGATTCCTCAGAAGGAAGAAGGCAGAGAGTGGCCAACAGGCGACGAATGCTCCAACACAGAATTTCATCCCACGAGGGAAAGGTAAGGCACATGCTAATATAGTTGATGCTCATCAAACTTTCCAATTGCAACCTCAGCAACAGCCGCAGCAACAAGCACCACAACAATCGTAGTCGCAATGGCGACAATGGCCTCAGAAGCAGAAATCTTCGGAGCCAAGATTTCCTAAAGTGTACTCCTTCAAAGATGACGAAGTTCCCGTCATCTTTAAGTACCTGTTGGAGAATAACAAAATCCAGCTGCCGGCGATCGTGGATCAAGAACGGGCCAGCAAAGTGACGGATCTGAAGTATTGCGCATACCATAGAGCGGTCCATCACCCTACAAGGTCATGCTACCATCTCAAGGATAAGATCCAGGCGTTAATTGATGTAGGCGTCATAACCCCGAAGCCGCCCAAGAATGTAGGAGCAAATGCAGTATCAATTAGCTTTGGATCAGTACCCACATCATGGTTTGAACCAAAACGCATCACCAAAGTAGGAATGAAGACAGTTAACGACGACCCATACGGACAACGCCAAAAAGGACTTGTGCCACACACAGCCCCAAACGGCGAAATCCTCTGGGTCCATCCTGATCTTATTGAAGACGATCAGTGGACGACTTCCTCGACCAGAAAGGATAAAGGTAAGTCCTGCAATGCTACTTCCGCGATCTTCGAAGAGGATGGTGATGAAGCTCCTACCTTCCCGCTCTCCGAAGAAGAACAAGAAATTTTTGCCACTAGAAGCGGAAGTCAATATCACTTCAACTATCCATCACCTAGTGATCAGTTAGCTGAGCAGGGGGTGACTAAACCGAGACCAGCCAAAACTCTCACGGAACTAGGAGTGATTACAACTCCTAGATCGGTTGAAGACGCTCAACGAAAGCCGGTTGATAAATAGAAAGAAAAGAAGCCCCAGGAGGTTCAGAATCCGAAGCAGTCTCGTTTCAATCGTTCGATTGGGAGAGATAAACCGGAGAGCTCGAACACTCCGCGCATCTTCGATATTATGGCTCAACTAGCTAACATTCCAGCGCGGATAACATTGTATGAGTTGCTACGGTTGTCTAAAGAAACTAGGGAGGCCTTGCAAGAAGCTTTGGCTAATTCAGAAGTGTTCCTTACTCAGATCAAGCCGGTACCTGAAGAGTTAGAACCGTTAATTCAACACTGCAATATAGCGGCTAAAAACCTTCCCTGCATTACCTTCACCAAAAAAGGTATGCAGACGAAGAATTCGAACCATGATCGACCCCTATATTTCATTGGGTACATTGGCTCCAGCGAAGTCAACCGAATCCAAGTGGATCCGGGTTCCGCTGTGAGTATTATGCCGCTTCGCTTGATGCATAGCCTCGGCATTCTAACTAGTAAATTCGCATCCACAGGCATTGTTATCTATGGATTCAACACTAGCGGGTCAAGACCCTTGGGTAAGATACGGATAAAATATCAAATGGGTGATTTGAAGACGGAAGTCACATGTTATGTGATTGATGCCGAGACTTCATATAACTTACTATTGGCTCGACCTTGGATCCATAGTAACGTTATAATTCCCTCCACTCTCCATCAGTGTTTGAAATATGTCGACACTGATAATAAGGTTAGGACGGTGGTCGCGGATAAGCAACCATTCAAAGGGTTTGAGAATTATTTCACTGATTCACTCCTTTATGGTAACGAATCCGATACTGAATCATCGGCCCATGGCACGGACAGCGGAGAAGAAGCTGATACCGAAGCCGGACTTGATTACGATGGAGGTTTTGTTTTAAACGACATTGTACCCTTGGTAATCAACCTTGACGATGAACAATCGTCAGATGGTAGTTGTAACTGGCAACTTGCCAATAATGAAATAAATAATGATTTAGAGTACTCACTGTCTCTTGATGATGTGATAAAGGGATTGTATGATAATCCCGATTTATATACGCCACTTCGATCGTCCTATATAACAAAGAAACACCTCCAGCATTCTTTCGGAACAACCCTGATTGTCCTTGCCAAAATAGGAGGCGAAAAAGAAGTGATTTACGGTAAAGGAGAGAGTTTTCCATTACCAGATCATTTCTTAAGGGAAGATGAGAATGATGACAAACCTGGTCGATATTTATCTAAGTATAGTCCGGAAGCGCGCAAGCTCATGGAAGAACAGGGATATGATTTCACACTCGGAGAAAGTTTATACTTCGATCGAGGTTCCCGTATTCCAGCCAAAGCGGCATATGTACCAAAAGGGAAACCGTATGATTATTATAAATTCAGACAAGGATTAGGGTATGTCTCTTCTTCAGAAGACGAATGTTGCTGGTTAATCAACAACCAATCATCTGAGCAATACAAAGATGGGTACTCGTCAGATCCCTCGGAATGGGATTCTGATACAAGTCTGGGGGAAGTATTCAAAACCCTAATGACGAACATGGCTACAGCTGATCCATCCACAATGGAGAACGACGATCAAATGCCAACATAGGAAGTCCCTGTTGAATATCATATCTCCATGATAGTGTTTTGATGATAACAATTTATACAATGTGTGTGCACTAACTTTCATATGCAGATTTCAATATCAGAATATGTACAAGTGCAAGTGGATATCAAGGCATTTTGAAGTGAAGAAAATGAAGAACAAAAGATAATGTATTTGAATTTTTTTCTTTACTTAGAATATTTGTACAAGCCTTGATCACACACACACGTACACACACTCAATTTTAGAACACACTAACACAGGCTTAGTGTGTTCGTTAACTATAGAAATCCCCTATGTTAACCATTAGAATAGTAGTTAAAACTTAATTATAAAAACTCATTAGTTCTGAATATTTGATCTTAATAGTCGACTAATTAGGATAATAGTCAACTACTCCTGTATATAACTCAAATACAAGTTTCTGTCTGTTTACAGTATAGTCGACTAATGTTAACAGTAGTCGACTACTGAAGAAAATCTAAGTTTTCAAGTTTCTGTCAAATTACAGTATAGTCGACTAATGATTATTATAGTCGACTACTGAGAGAATTTTCCGAAAACACAGAATCTGTCTGAACTCAGTGTAGTCGACTAATGACTACAGTAGTCGACTACAAAGACAGTTTTCCAGTTTTTCAATATTTGAATATCTGACTGTTTATAGCCGTTTTAAACGTTTTTTAAAGTTTAAAAACTTGTCTTTTCAAGGGCTATAAATAGGTTATTTGTTCAGAAAAATTTAAGAGACTTACATACCCATAAGCTTTGATTTTTGAGCAATTTTTCAAGTGAAAAACATTCTGATTTTCTGAAAAAGAAGAGTTTCTGAAATTGCCTATATAATTTCATCAAATACAAATCAATTAGGCAATTTTACAGAGATTAAAAGAATCCTAAGCCACTGCTGCACTTGATTACACATTCAAGGCTTATAGGATCATTATGTTATTACTTCAACAAGTTTTCTCTCGGATGTGAGAGGGTTAATCTCTTGGCTTAGAGATTGGTGTTCAAATTGGCAAGGTGTTTGTCAATTGGTATTGCAATTTGCAGGGACTTGCAAATTGGTCAGGTTTGCGTTTGATTTTGTAAGTTTATTCAAAATCATAGTGGAAACTCTCAAGTGAGATTTGCTTGGGGACTGGATGTACACCGGTTTGGTGGAACCAGTATAAAATCCTTGTGTTTGTGTTTGCAAATTTCTGAGATTGCCATTTTTCTTTGCAATTTATTATCTACTTTGCAATAATTTTAAAAGAACATTATTCACCCCCCCTCTAGTGTTCTAGTGTATCTATTTCAGATCCTACAGTCCCATGGGTTCATCACCTGAACATGCAGTATGGTGATAGGTTTGAACAGAGGGAACCCCCCACTGAAGATAAAATAGTCCAAATTAACATGGGCGACGAGGCCAACCCAAAGCCTATATTCATCAGCGATAGTCTTCCCTCAAATGAGAAGGAGGAATTAATTGCTCTCATCAGGGAATATATTGACGTCTTTGCTTGGAACTATGAAGACATGCCAGGGCTCGACCCTAATGTGGCAATGCACCGCCTCGATATCAAGTCGGATGCCAAACCTGTCAAACAACAGCAAAGACGGTTTCGTCCGCAGATTATGGAAGCCATTGAGGCAGAGGTTAAGAAATTGATCAAATCAGGATTTATCCGAGAGGAGCAACATCCAGACTGGCTAGCTAATATTGTTCCAGTCATGAAGAAGAACGGTAAAATCAGGATTTGCATCGACTTCAGGGACCTGAATACGGCATGTCCAAAAGAAGACTTTCCTCTCCCAATCACGGATGTTATTATCGACAATACGTGTGGATTTGAGAGAATATCTTTTATGGAAGACTTTTTAGGATATAACCAAATCAAGATGCACCCAGATGACGAGAAGCATACAGCATTCAGAACGCCCCTCGGTGTCTTTTGCTACACGGTGATGCCTTTCGGTCTAAACAATGCAGGCGCCACGTACCAGCGAGCAATGACTAAGATTTTCTAAGAACATCTCAGGAAAACAGTCGAATGCTACGTTGATGATTTGGTTGTAAAAAGCCGCAACAAAGAAGATCACATCAAGGACTTGAAGACGATGTTCGATCTCATGCGGAGTCATCAATTGAAGATTAACCCCACTAAATCCTTCCTTGGAATGTCCAGCGGAAAGTTCCTTGGATTCGTCGTCACCACTAAATGTATACATATCGATCCCGATAAGGTGAAGGCGATACATGAACTGCAACCCCCTAGAAATCTAAGAGAACTCAGAGGATTGTAAGGGCGTTTAGCTTACATCCGGCGGTTCATTTCAAATCTTTCTGGGAAGTGCCAACCATTCTCTAAGCTAAACAAGAAAGGTGTGTCATTTATTTGGGACGACGCCTGCCAAAAAGCACTCGAAGATATCAAAACATATCTGAAGAATCCTCCTGTTCTCGTTGCACCAAAATAAGGTAAACCGTTCTTGATTTACCTCAAGGCGATGAACCACTCGATAAGTGCTTTACTAGCATAAGACGATAATAACGGTCACTAACAGGCAGTCTATTACCTAAGTCGGACTTTGGTAGGCGCTGAGTCTCGATATCCGATGATTGAGAAAGAATGCCTCACATTGGTATTCGCAGTACAAAAGATACGGCATTACTTGGTTGGACAGACGATTTACGTCATTTCTAACGTTAATCCAGTACGGGTATTTATGACACAACCGGCCTCTATGAATTGACGGTTAGCGAAGTGGGCCCTTCTCTTGTCCTAATATGATTTGCACTTCAAACAGCAGAAGTCGATCAAAGGACAAGCGATTTGTGATCTTTTGGCGGTAAACCCGAAAACGGATACGGCAGAAGTATATGATGACTTGCCGGATGAAACCCACGAGGTTAACACTACATCGCAACAACAAATATGGTAATTATACTTCGATGGTGCTTCGAGAGCAGTTAATATGGCAATAACCCCCGGATGTTCTAAAGTCTCCTCCGGAGTTGGAGTTGTCTTAGTTTCTCCGGGGAAGCATGTGATGCCTCGGGCTTATTCACTGACTGATCCATGTTCCAATAACGTAGCCGAATACAACACGCTTCTCATTGGACTCAGTTTCGCCAAGGAGCTGGGGGTCGAATATCTCGAAGCTTTTGGGGATTCTCAATTGATAGTCAACCAAGTCCGTGGAGAGTATGAAGTCAGGAACCAAGACCTGATCCCGTACCACCAAGAGGATATCAAAATAGAAGATTCTTTTGAAGAATTCTTTATTGAATACATCCCTCGTCTCTAGAACGCTTATGCGGATGCACTGGCAGCACTAGAGGTATCACTTGCGCAGCCTCCCGAAACTGAACTGCTAGTAATAGTAAGATCGCATCAACTCTGCATACCCATATACAATATGGATATCGAAGAGGAATATGATAGAAACATAAGTGCCAAGGAGGTGAACTCAACTCAAATTGAGTCTGAGTCCCGAGATTAGCGTTTTCCTATCATTGACTACGTCCAATATGGTATTTTGCCAGAGGATGTAAAAGAAAGGGAATCAATCCGCCGAAGAGCACCAAGATTCTTCTATAATACCGAGACCCATATGTTATACCGTCGAGGGTATGATGGTTTGTTACTCCGATGCCTTTCGAACAAAGAAGTTCTTAGGGAAGCACACGAAGGAGAATGTGGTGCGCATCAGCCCGGTTCCAAACTGTATGATCGCATCAGGAGAATGGGATATTTTTGGCCAACAATGGTTCATAATGCAATCGAATACGCCCGAGGATGTCACGCCTGTCAAGTACATACAAATTATATGCACCAACCACCGGAGCGTTTACACACGTCTGTAGGCGTCTAAAAATGCCTATAGGTGTCTGCGCATAGCTCGAGACAAAGAGAAGGCGATGAATGCCATTATCCAAGTCGAAGGGGATTATCCGAGTCAAAGAGGATCATCTAACACCGACAAGCGTATGAAGCGAAATAAGTGGCCCGTGCGCTCACCGGCCACCTCCAAGTGGCTAATGTGCTCACCGGCCATCGCCAAGTGGCCCGCGTGCTCACCGGCCAGCTCCAAGTGGTCAACACGCTCACCGCCCACTTCTAAGTGTCCTGCATACTCATCATCCACCTCCGAGTTACGAAATGTATGAAATGAATCAGTGAAGCATATGAGTCAACGTGACACGCGAAACGGCAAAACGACTCAGCCAGGAGTTGTGTCTCGCCCACACAATGAGTGGCTCAGCCATAGTAAACCCACACCATGAGTGGCTAGGCCATTGAAAGTTGTAAGTCTCTTCGTCAGCTTTCTAACGCATCTTGAATCATCTCATTCCGAGATCGGACGAGAGGGTTAGAGCCAAAATACCCGAGGACGTACGACTCAGCCAGGAGTTGTGTCTCGCCCACACAATGAGTGGCTCGGCCATTGTAAACCCACACCATGAGTGGCTCAGCCATTGAAAGTTGTAAATCTCTTCTTCAGCTTTCTAACGCCTTGAATCATCTCATTCTGAGATCGGACGAGAGAGTTAGAGCCAAAATACCCGAGGACGTACGAAGGCAAAACGACTCAGCTAGCAGTTGTGTCTCACCCACACAATGAGTGGCTCGGCCATTGTAAACCCACACCATGAGTGGCTCGGCCATTGGAAGTTGTAGGTTTCTTCTCCAGCTTTCCAACGCATCTTGAATCATCTCATTCCGAGATCGGACGAGAGAGTTAGAGCCAAAATACCCGAGAACGTACGAAGGCAAAACGACTCAGCCAGGAGTTATGTCTCGACCACACAATGAGTGGCTCGGCCATTGTAAGAACACACCATGAGTGGCTTGGCTATTAAAAGTTGTAAGTCTCTTCATCAACTTTCTAACGCATCTTGAATCATCTCATTCCGAGATCGGACGAGAGAGTTAGAGCCAAAATACCCGAGGACGTACGAAGGTAAAACGACTCAGCCAGGAGTTGTGTCTCGCCCACACAATGAGTGGCTCGGCCATTGTAAGCCCACACCATGAGTGGCTCGGACATTTAAAGTTGTAGGTTTCTTCTCCATATTTCCAACGCATCTTGAATCACCTCATTCCGAGATCGGACGAGAGAGTTAGAGCCAAAATACCCGAGAACGTACGAACTGGCTCACACAGTGCCGAGCCACCATTTGGTGGCTCGCACAAAGAACTGATATTTCAGTTATGATGCGATCCTAATTTGAAGTAACTCAAAACATAAACGTTATAGATCTCTTTGTCAGCTTTCTAATGCATCTTGGATCAGGTCATTTGGAGATCATATGAGTAAGTTATGATCAAAATACTCGAGACACTCACAAGTGTCTCGGCCTGGCCGAGCCACCTGGCCGAGCCACCTGGCCGAGCCACCTAGATCTGGGCCCAGATCTGAGCCCAGATCTGGTTTTAAATGCCTATAATTAGACTTGAGGGCTCATTGTTTAAAGGGTTGGACTTTTAAGATCTTGAAGGCTAAAAGGTTGGAATTTTTGGAGGTGAAGCTCTGCTGGATTGAGATCTACACCTTGGAGTTTTGAAGCTTTGAAGACTTGAACTTTCAGATTTGGTTCTTGGCGATCATCCACACCAAAAAAGGTAGGAGTTCGAGAGAGATCAGATCTGAGATCTAAATGGCTACCCTCCGGATCAAAACTTGGTTTTTGATCCCGAGAAGAGTATCGATTTCGCTTGGTCGATCTCGATTACTTCGGGCGATTATTTCCTTGGTGAACTAATCCCCCCGGCTATTATTTTCTTTGCGAAATAATACCCATCATACCATGTAGATCTGACCAGATCAAGATCACGCGGTGGTCCACGGATTAACCCCGGCGCAGGCGAAGAACCCACACAAGCAAGAGACCACAAAGCAAGATTCTTTTAATTTTGTTGTAACCGGATCTTATAAAAAGACCGGATCTTTTGTAACCGATAAACAGTTGCTCAAGAGAACAATGACTTCAATGAAAACAATTTTTCCTGCGAACAATCTGGCGACCACAGTGGGAGCCACCGATCTCGCTGCCGAGATCGTTGCGTCGCAGCCGCGGATCTTGATCCCGATCGAGGAGGAGATCGAGTATGAATTCGACCAACAAAAGTTCGAGGAGTATCTATCATCCTCGTCCGGATCCACCTCCCCCCGCAAGTCCAAGAAGTCTCCGAAGTTCTCCTCTAGGAGAGAAGTCCGTTGGTATGAAGAAGTAGAGAATACCAACGAAGATCTCACCCCGATTGATGCCAAAGTTACATCGGGTGAAGTTCCACCAACCTCCAACCATGTCAGATCTGTTCTGGCCAATTTCTCCGTCGCTGAAGGCGTAGCGACTCTTTCAAAGAGAGCCTGCCAGAGGTGACGTCAACGCCTGGCGTGGCAATTTGCAAAGGCGATGAAGTCTACTGACGGAATCCGCTACAACGCGGATCTGAAGAACAGGAGAGGCAAACAACCTCAATAACCAATGAATGGCAGCTCTTCCAAGCCGCCAACGAAGGAATGGATCCGTGTCAAATGGAATCGTTCGACACTTGAGGAGCGCATTCGCAAGCGCCGCGCACTGTCAGCGCAGGAACGGGCTCAAGTCCAAGAAGCCCGCAGAAGACTGCAGAAGAAAGTGGCCAAGAAGCCGCTACCAACCCGCCAAGTATGGAAGCCGAAGTCTGAAGCGGCAACTCAGGCTAAGGAACATTCATTGCAGCCTTCAAAACAAGTTGAACCTCCCAAACCATCCCGGAGAAGGAGGTCAGTTTTGGAGCGCCTCGGTCCACTTCCCGATGAGCGATGCAAACCTCCAGTCCAAGAACGTTTGGGCCTGATAAAGAAGCCCCGAACGACTCATCATGCTGGGGGTCGCCGCCACCCTCAACATGACTAGGAATTCATGGCAACTACGCACACCAGTTTGCGCGTTGAAGTCCAGGAGCCCGCCGAGAACTCACGCCCACAAAGGCGTGTT
>BQKN01063713.1:230531-241736 GCA_022839385.1 Asparagus kiusianus
GAGAGTTAGAGCCAAAATACCCGAGGACGTACGAAGGCAAAACGACTCAGCCAGGAGTTGTGTCTCGCCCACACAATGAGTGGTTAGGCCATTGTATGCCCACATCATGAGTGGCTCGGCCATTGAAAGTTGTAGGTTTCTTCTCTAGATTTTTAACGCATCTTTAATCACCTCATTCCGAGATCGGACGAGAGAGTTAGAGCCAAAATACCCGAGAACGTACGAACTGGCTCGCACAGTGCCGAGCCATCATTTGGTGGCTCGCACAAAGAACTGATATTTCAGTTATGATACGATTCTAATCTGAAGAAACTCAAAACATGAAAGTTATAGATCTCTTTGTCAGATTTTTAATGCATCTTGGATCAGGTCATTTGGAGATTATATGAGAAAGTTATGATCAAGCTACCCGAGACACTCACAAGTGTCTCGGCCTGGCCGAGCCACCTGGCCGAGCCACCTAGATCTGGACCCAAATCTGAGCCCAGATCTGGTTTTAAATGCCTATAAATAGACTTGAGGACTCATTGTTTAAAGGGTTGGACTTTTGAGATCTTGAAGGCTAAAAGGTTGGAATTTTTGGAGGCGAAGCTCCGCTGGATTGAGATCTAAACCTTGGAGTTTTGAAGCTTTGAAGACTTGAACTTTCAGATCTGGTTCTTGGCGATCATCCACACCAAACAAGGTAGGAGTTCGAGAGAGATCAGATCTGAGATCTACACGGCTACCCTCCCGATCAAAACTTGGTTTTTGATCCCGAGAAGAGTATCGATTTCGCTTGGTCGATCTCGATTACTTCGGGAGATTATTTCCTTGGTGAACTAATCCCCCCGGCTATTATTTCCTTTGCGAAATAATACCCGTCATACCGTGTAGATCTGACCGGATCAAGATCACGCGGTGGTCCACGGATTAACCCCGACACAGGCAAAGAACCCACACAAGCAAGAGACCGCAAAACAGGATCTTGCGATTTGTTCCAGAAAAAAGAAAAGTTGTAATCTTTTAAGATTCTTTTGATTTTGTTGTAACCGGATCTTATAAAAAGACCGGATCTTTTGTAACCGATAAACAGTTGCTCAAGAGAACAATGACTTCAATGAAAATAATTTTTCCCGCGAACAACGTCAACCACATCTTGGCCGTTCAAGACATGGGGTATGGACATTGTCGGTCCTATTTTCCCCCTTCAGTCAAAGGTGATCGATTCATTCTCGCAATCACGGATTACTTTTCAAAGTGGGCTAAAGCAATTCCGCTTAGAGAAGTGAAGAGGAACAACATCATCAATTTCATCAAACATCATGTCATATACCGACACGGCGTGGCAAGACGGATCATTCATGACAACGGTCCACAGTTCATAAGCAACGCCTTCGTCAGGTTTTGTGACAAGTTAAAAATTCAAGATATTTCGTCAACAGCTTATTATCCCGCCTCGAATGGATTAGCTGAGGCTTTTAACAAGACGATCATCAAAATCATGTCAAAGCTTATGAAGACCAATAAACGAGACTGGGATGATAAACTCGGTGAAGCACTCTGGGCTTATCGTACCACCATACGCACACCTACAGGAGCTATCCCATATTCGTTGGTATACGGATGTGAAGCTGTGCTACCATTAGAAATCCAAATCCCATCCCTTCAGATCGCTCTCACAACTGAGATGACGACAGAAGAACAACATCAGAAACGTCTTGAAGAACTCGAAATGTTGGATGAAAAGTGCTTGGAAGCTTAACAACACATTGAGTTTTATCAAGCCAGAATATCTAGGGCTTTTAACAAAAAAGTCCGACAGAGAAGCTTCAAGGAAGGAGATCTGGTCCTCGCTGCTCGCCGACCGATAATCCTCAACTCCAAGAAGAAAGGTAAATTTGAACCCAAATGGGAAGGACCGTTTGTGATAGACACAGTCTACTCAAACGGCGCATATCGCCTGATTACTCAAGAGGGCGCCAGGCAATTAATGCCAATAAATGGGAAGTTCCTGAAAAAAGTACTATCCCTAGTACATTCAGGATAACCCATTTATCGGAAAGTTCCTTGAAGAATATTACACTTAATATTCTAGAGGATAACCCAAAATCATTTTCACCACTAAAATCCCTCACTGATCAATTTCAATTGACAGTGAGTCCACCAAAAGTGTCTTTCTGGCCTAAGCCACCAACAAATTCTCCTCTTGATTCTTTCCACGAACAAGAGGTCTACCTTCAGTTCAGAGTCCCCTATCGATAAATGAAAGAACTCCCTTCTTTTCTCTTTGGTTAAGCCTTCTCATGGTTATAACCGAAGTTAAAATTTCACTTCGATAAATGAGAAACTCATCTTCAGACTAGATAACCAATCCTATAAAAGGTAAGTTTATCTAGATCTTCCAGATCCTCGGAGTGGAGATCCCACTTCTAGTTTCTTTTGCGCTGGAAATAGAATATAAAATTCTTCCTTTCCAAAATCAAGGAATAGAATATAAAATTCTTCCTTCCTTGTATTCGGGTTCGCCTTCACCCTAAAAGAAGACCGGGAAATAGAATATAAAATTCTTCCTTCCCACACCAACCTTTTCCAAGAATTTATCAATCTAGGATTCATCCTAGGAAGTTTATCCCGAATCCTAAGCGGGGATAAGTCTGCGCCTAACACGCGCTGCCGGTTTAGTCTTTCTCCATAGAAAAAGACACCAGAGTTCCATTCTGGGGTATCCTATCCTGAAACCTAAGCAGGGATAAGTCTGCGCCTAACCCGCGCTGCCGGTTAGTTCTTAACCGTTAAAAAGAACACCCGCCCACATATTCAATATTGTGGCAGGTTGTTATTAATAACACCAAAATCCATACCTTATACGCATGGGGAATTTCATCCTGAATCCTAAGAAAGGATATGCCGACGCCTAACACGCGTCGCTAGGTTAGTCTTTTACTGTCCAAGAAGACACCAGAACCTGATTCTGGAGACCTTTATCCCGAAGCCTAAGTAGGTATAAGTCAGCGTCTAATACACGTTGCTGGGTAGCCTATTCCCGTAACAATGGCGAAGTCTACGTATTCGAAGTCGTAGCGGCGAGTCTCAGAGAATTCACTCTCTTAGCACAACGTTACATACGGAACGGATTTAGATAATCCGCATGCTAGCCCGACTCAAATGGTAGTCGGTAAAGGCTAATCAAATCCGTTAAAGGCTGGGGGTTAGCCAAAAACCCTAAAGTCAACGCCTAACACGCGTTGTCGAGTAGCCTATTCCCGTAACAAATGGTAAAGCCTATGTATTCGACATCATAGCACAAAGTCTCAGAGAATTCACTCTCTTAGCACAACGTTACATGCGGAACGAATTTAGACAATCCGCATGCTAGCCCGACTCAAACGGTAGTCGGTAAAGGCTTATCAAACCCGTTGAGGGCTGAGGGTTTGCCAAAAATCCTATGAGTATTATGGTCAATCATTCCAAACAGAGTGAGAAATCATAATAACGATAAAGATAAAACCATTTCCACTAAGAGGATCAAAAGTCAAAATATTCAGCAAATGAAATCATACATCAAGCCCATGGCTAAAAATCTGCTGACTAAACTTAGACAGCTTCTCATCATAAGCTTGCCTAAGCTCATCCTACAATTCAGCTCTGATAGACTCTTCAGTGGTGGCTAAAGTCTTCACAGCAACTTCCTCCGTCTCGACCAGCTTCTGCTTCAAGGATTTCAACTCCTCAGATAAGGCAGTGTGGGCTTGCTGATCCTGTACCTTCGTCATTTGAAGGATACTCAAAGTCTCCTCTTCTTCACGAAGTCCTCTTCTGAACTGTTCTATCTTGGTCTCGCAAGAGGCAATAGAAAAGTCAAGCTCGGCAAGTGAAGATGATCTAACAGCAAGGTTGGCCTCAACTCGATCTACCCGATCCCACTGCACCTGAATCTCGAACTCAGCAAAAGCTCGAGTATCATGCCATGTCTGTAAGTGAGTATCCAAATTGGCAACAATGAATGAAGAGGAACCTGCATCACGGAGCTCACGTAACATCTGAAGCTCGTGCTCTAGGTAATCAAGGTCATCAATTATAGCCTTCGCCAGATCCGGATATCCTGCATCCCTTATTGAATTTATTCTGGAATCAAGGAAAGGCTTGAATTGGCGAAGGAAGAGTCTGCCGTGGAAGAGTTTGCTAATCATAGTATTCACGAAGGAGAAGAAGGAGCGGACTTCTATACAGATGACGATCTTCTCAGGATCGTTGTCTGATAACAACTCCTTCACAAGGACATGAAGCCGAGAAGAAAGCCCTACACAAAAAGGAGGAAATTCGTCAAAAGCCTTGACGAGGAAATAAATGACATTTCTCAGTTGCTTAATTTGTACCTCCTTCCCCTTGAGTCACTGGGGGTAGTGGAGGTGTAACCGCTGTTGATGTATCAGCTGGTGTAGTTGGTCTCGCAGCCGGCTCAACAGGATCAGTCTCGACAAAAGCTTCTGTCAAACACAAAACAGAATTTTCAGATTCATCACATTATAGCTGCATTAGTCAAAAAATGGCTAGTCCTATAATTAACTTGAGAAGAGGCACGTACCTTCAAAAGGACCATCCTCAGAATTCTTAGGGAGTGTAGACTCAGGAAAAATATCTCCAGGCAATTGGTCATCAATTTGAGGAGAGCCATACATGAAGTGGAGCATAGGAGTGTCCACAAGAAAACCTTCCTCGTCGAAATCATCAGTCGAAAAATCTGACACAAGAGAATATAAATGCGAAAGAAGAATAAAGAGACTATGACCAACGGAAATGAGTTACCTCCTACGGATGTGTTAGCCTCTCTACTCCCAAGGTCCATGTTTACCCCCTGCAATTTATCTAAAAAAGCAAGAAGCATAGAGACAATTAAGGGAGGCATAAATTCTGAATCGTTCAACCCCTTTGTTTGCCATCTAAAGGGTATATTGTCAATGGTAGATGTACCTGGATTCGCTGAATCGGGTCCTACATTGATAGTCTCCCTAACGTCGGCAGCTTCTGTAGGCTTTTCTACTTGGTGTGGTAAGTCAGGCTCACCAGAAAATACAAAATCATGAGGAGCAGGATCAAGACTCATCTCGCCTTCCCCACGCTCTCCTATATAGAGATGGAAAAGCATGAGCTCGAAGTTCTGAATGATCAAGATGATGGTCTATACGGTAGATGTTACCTCCGTCGCTAGCGGGATCATCACCAGCCAAATCCATCTCAGGTGCTCGTGGATCTGCACGCGGCTTGTGGGCTAGTCTCTTCCGCCTAGCAGCTGGGACAACAATCAGAGGTCTCGCCTGAGTAAAAGGACAGAATTCTTCTTCCTTATCAACCACTGTCCCTGAAACATCAAACAGTTATCAAGATTAATAATTCTGGAGGACAGAGAGGAAAGATAGGTGATTAACCTCGCTCGAAATATTCCTCGTAATCTTCAGGATCTCCGCCTGAGGCCTCTTCAGCAGAATTGAAGGTCTTTTTTCCTTCTTCGTCGATTCGACGAGTCTTGCTCCGCGTCCTCTGTGACCAAGCATCTTCCCGAATCACACGAGAATCAGCCTGAGAAGCCTCCTCAGCTACTAACTCTGCAATCGGCTTCACAGGGACGGGTTTGTTAGCTGCTAACAATCACCTGCAGCACAAGAATGTGAGCTTTAACTGACGCTCACCACTCGAGAGACTGAACTTAGCACCAGTGCAGCCCGTCACGGTCCACAGCCATGCCCGAAGATCGTCCACCAAACCACCATGAGTCCGAAGCTACTGACGCGGGTTCCCAACATAAAGCTGATCATAGCAAAACTGGCGAGCGAATCTACAGGGTAGATATGGCTCTATAAAACATTGATTCCTTACCCGAAAGGTCAGATAACCCAGCCTAATGTTCACTAGCTAATTAAAACAGCCAATATCTAAATGAGTTTGATACTCCCTCGGCCTCTCCTCATCAATCAAACACTCGCCATATCAGCCAAAGAACTGCGGGAAGCAAGTGGAAAATGCCCAACACTTGTGGACCTGTAGCTACTTCCTGACTTCAAGGAATCCTCGCCCCTCCCACCTGCCATTCTCAAACAACTGTAGTAGGGAAACAGAGCGGTCTGTGGTGTTAGGTACTGACATCATATCAGAACGATGAAGGACGAACCAAGCCATCAAATAAGTGTATGGAAGCTCCACCTTAATAAGAGGAATCCGGGCCGACGGTACACCTTCTTTCTATGTGAAAGCACTAGAAATCTGTCGAAGCCCTCGATGAATGTTAGCTACCATCACCGGAAGAAGCGAAAGTTCCTTTTTGTAGGCAAGCTGAACCGCTGGGTAGAGCACTTCCAATGGCAAAATGTCACTAGACTAATACGGGACCACGCATTTCTTTAACCAGATAGCGAGGTAACCGGCAAGAAGGGTCATTAGCTGAATCGATGCGGTCGCATGCCACAAGAATGATTTAAACTTAGTCCCTGCAGGAAAGCCACTCTCAGGACTACCAATGGTATAGGAATGAGCGTCAATCGTCTTCAGTAGACCGTTAACCTCTGAAGGAGTAAGCGTTGCCAGCTCACAAATAGCCTCGCCAGAATTGCTCTCTAGATTTCTGAACAAGTAACACACGAACTGCTTCAGGCTCACCTGTGACTTAGTCCTCTTCGCTAAAGGCTCAGACAGCGCCAAGGCAATATGGTAGTGACATGTGAGATCCCATAAAGTCTCATAGCGGTTGGGCATGCGGTCCTTCAGCTGACTCAACTCATGGTTGGAGGGAAAGTACTCCTTATATAACATCTGGCCCATGGGCAAACCAGAAATCTTGTGCATCTCATGGAGAGCCAAGCCTAACTCTCCGTGCCCAGTCAGGAAAGTGTTCGAATCCGGGTTATAGAGCTCGTACAAAGCGAAGAAATGTTTAGCTCTGACGGGTAAACCATATATGATGGAACGAATAGCTGCATATAAACCACAAGCGTGCAACTCCTTGCTCCATCGGCTTAAGAAGTAGTTCGTCATACGAGCCCACCAAAGCCTGTCTGAAGAATGGACCCAACCATAGAATCTGTGGCGCAACGCAGGCATCTCCCGTCCTAAGTAGGCGAGACGATTCTTCAAAGTAGAAGCAGAAGCAAGAAACTCGTTACGCGGCGGTGTATCCAGCCCCAATACTCTAGGACGCAATCCAATGATATGACTCCTGCTCGAACCAGGAGCTGCCTGATGAGTAATATGGCCACAATGAACGCTCTCATGCTCCTTCGTCAAACGCCATGACATCTCCCGTGTCACGGCCTGACACCTGAGCTCAGTCAATGAACGGTGACGAGAAATCTTAGGCAAATATAGAAAACCCTCGTCATCTTTATGAAGACACTTCTCAGCATCAATAAACACTGCACCAGGATCTTCAACAGAGTCACCGAATAAAAAGTCAGTCTTCCTGAGAGGTTGAACAGAGCTGGTATCCTTCATGAAAGGCGCATCAGTAATCAACTGTCGGAGAACTCGATGTCCACCTTCCTTCACCACTTGGGCAACCTCTGTCAACGTGCCTGAAGCAAACTGAGGAGTGAGTGGAATAGGTGAAAAATCATCGGAGGTCGAATAATACTCGTCACGACGCCCGTCCACTACATGAGATGAGAACGCTCCAGAGGGATATTCCACTGAAAACAAGCAATTAAGCATTTGTTAATCTCAGTTATAAAAGGAAGTTGAACTCATCTTACGAATGGGTAAGATAGAGTCACTGCCTTATAAAGGGTGAGACGATTTGGCCACATTATGCATTCATAAGATAGGGTATATCAACAATATATCCCTGCCTTATAAGGCATAATGTAGCGTCAAAGCGCCCCCTTTATTTACTTTGAGATATGGTTTTGGCCAAGCAAAACCTATCTTTAAAGCGTCAATCCTCACCAAGGAGAATCAAGGCTCTTCCCAATTGTCTCACCATGGAGAACAAAACGGGGATAAAGAATTAATCTACAAATCTCGAAATACGCCAAAAAGAGAGCTCACCAGTGTACGAGGGAAGCACGCCATCAGCCGACGCAGTAGGGGATTGACCTCTCGGGATATGCGACATGGTGATCTGCAAAATAAGTCAAGGGATCAGATACAAAAAATTTTAGTTAGGGTGACAAACTCTAACCCTAAAATTTTACCCCCTCTTTATTGCAATTAAACCCCTCAGATCTCCAAATTCTACCCTCTAAAATACGAGCTCGGGGCGTCAAATCACAAACCTAACCCTCATATACAATCCCACAAATTCATATACTGAATTAAACTTGAAATATGCCAAAATTATGGAGGATTTACCTGAGGAAAAGCTCGAAAATCCGACAAAAATCAGATCTTGAAGGAGGCTCGAACCACGTGCTCGAGGGGGCCTGAGAGAAAAATTTATATGGAGATTTTGAAAGATTTCTCAGTCTAAGATCAAAAGGAAAGATAGATCTAAGACAAATTTGAAGGTTTGGAGGAGAAAGGATGCACGAGGGAAGAGAAAAATTCAAAAAAAGGAGGGGGGGCGGCCCTAAAGAGAAGAAAAGGGTGCTCTTTTATAGTGTTGAACCAGTCTTGAACCGGACTAGACCAGACTGAACCGGACCAGACCAAGTTGAACCAGATCAGACCAAGCTAAATCAGTTCAAAGGAGGATGAACCAGGCCAAACCAGGCTGAAGCAGACCAAACCAGGATGAATTAGTCTGAACCAAGCTGAACCAATCCTGAACCAGTCTTGAACCAGGTTGAACCAGTCTTGAACCAGGTTGAACCAGTTCTGAGCAAGTTTGAACCAGATTTGAACCAAAATTCAAATTGGAGCTGAACTGAGTATCGAAACGACTTCAAATCGACCGATGGTTCAGTCCCTTATTTATTCATGCCTCTCCCACACATTCAGAAGGGTCGAATGATTTTTTGAGCTTAATTACTGCCTTTTTTGGGCTATTATCAGGCCGGTTCAGCTCATTCGGACCTGAAAAGTACTCCAATAAGGTATACGAGTATAAACTATTCCCTATTTTTGTTGAGAAGTTTCTGAAGAGTATTTTTCTAAAAATATTCTTAAGGATAACTCAATAACACTCCGAAAAGTATAAGAGTATAAACTGCTTCTCAAGACTCCAGCAGACGTACGAGTATAAACTGTGTCAAAACGCCAGACAACGCGTTGCAAATAAAGACTCAACGCCAACAATCAATGGTCAGTTCTATGTTGAAACAGCAAACACGAGCTAAGGATCAGAAAATCAGGAATTGACTTCAAGTTCAAAATTCTAACAAACGGTCAGACAATAAATGCAGCACCGGAACCCTTGCAGACATTCGACAAAGCACCGAATAGCCTGGAGGATTGAAGGAATCAAGAATAGAAGCCATTCCAAGGTCCCGTTACACCGATTGAAGGTTGGGACAATCATATCCAAAGTATTCCAGACTCTTCTATAAAAGAATGAGGCTGAAATACTTTAGAGGGGATATCTGTAGGCGTATAAAACTGCTTATAGGTCCCTTAACACAGCTCGACACGGTGATTCGACAAACCAATGAACCATCGGGCGATATATCCAAAAGCATGTTCGTTAGACCACAACACCAAAGACAAGTAAGATGCGACGAAGCGGATTAACGAGGCGACGAGGTTAATGAATCGCACGCAAACAACGGAATACTTCCAATCGCGTGCCCAATCAAGCTAACGGGTCAATGAATCAACGAGTCATGCAACCGTAGAGTCCACTACATCAATCAAGATCAGGATCCGGACTGCCAAATCAAGATCCGGACTACCAAATCAGAGTTCTTATAAACCGCGAAACCGAAAAACGGCAAAACAGCAAACACCTGGAGGGCTCGGCCAAAACCGAGCCACTCCTAGGTGGCTCGGCCAAAGCCGAGCCACCCTTTGGGTGGGTCGGTGACCGAGCCACCTAGGTGGCCGAGCCACCTAGGTGGCCGAGCCACCAGATCTGGGCCCAAATCTGAGCCTAGATCTGGTTTGAGGAGCCTATAAATAGACCCCTAAGCTCATTGTTTTAGAGGTTGGATTTTTGGTGAACTTTTAAGGGGAAACTCTGTCGGATTGAGAGCTAAACTTCGGAGTTTTGGAGATTTGAAGACTTGAACTTTTCAGATCTGGTTCTTGGTGATCATCCACACCAAACAAGGCAGGAGTTGAGAGAGATCAGATCTAAGATCCACACGGTCATCCTCTGGATCAAAACTTGGTTTTTGATCCCGAGAAGAGTATCGATTTCGCTTGGTCGATTTCGATTACTTAGGGCTATTATTTCCTTGGTGAAATAATACCCCCGGCTATTATTTCCTTCGTGAAATAATACCTGTCATACCGTGTAGATCCGACCGGATCAAGATCGCGTGGTGGTCCACGGATTAACCCCGGCGCAGGCAAAGAACCCACACAAGCAAGAGACCGCAAAACAGGATCTTGTGATTTGTTCTAAAAAAGGAAAGTTGTAATCTTCTTCTTTTTTTTTAAGATTTTATTGTAACCGGATCTTATAAAAAGACCGGATCCCTTTGTAACCGATAAACAGTTGCTAATGGAAACAATAAAATCAGAGAAGACAATTTTTTCCGCGAACAATTGCTCAATTTGAAAGTGAACCTCTCATTAATGGAAGGAATCAAGAGGGGAATCTGGCTTTGGCCCTAACTTTTATAGGTTTGACCTGAAAGCAATGAGAGTGAAATATAGATAGCAGTAGAAATACCGACTTGTACTAGCCACTCGATGGAGGATTTTGATGTTAAGTGATCAGGACTTAACGTGTCAAGTTTTTAAAATTGCCAAGGATTGGCGGGAAGGGTGTTGTGTTAGTGTTTTAACACATGAGTGTTAAATGCACAAACACGGCGATGGTTTGAATGGATTTAACCAATGAGAATTTTGGTAAACTCTCCGTTAATTGATTTGATCAGTGAGGGAATTTGTGGTGAAAGATTATGAATTGTCAAAAACCGGTGAGGGTTTCGTGAGGGAAGATTGATTCATCAAAGTGATCAAATCTCATCTCGACAAAACTATTCACGAAAGTTGGTGAATTTAATCTCAAAAATGAGGTAGATTCTATCGTTGAGGACCTTCAGAGTCCAAATGGGGATTTCTTGCTTATCCTCTTTATAACTACTGGGTTATCCCTAAGAATACCTACATAGTATTCTTCTGGGAACTTCC
>BQKN01063713.1:251076-276987 GCA_022839385.1 Asparagus kiusianus
GGATTTCTGTAATCGATAAACTATTACGAAAGTGTACAATGGAATCAATGAAGAAAGACACGATTTTTCCCGCGAACAATGATCGGCAGAGGGAAAGCCTCAGGTCCTAGTTCCGATGACTCTGAGACAAGTCGTTCACCGACCGTCAAAGAAATCGCTAACGAGTTTGAAGGAATCTATCAACGCACTCGGACGCGAACAGGAGCCATTCCCCCTGTCAACTATCGGAGGTTAGCCAGAGGAACTAATTCCGATGATGAACACTTAGCCATTGCAGAGTCTCAATCATCAAGTTCTTTTGTTGAACATGAGAGCTCCGCCTATGTGACAGAAAACCATGAAGATCTCGCGAAGAGACTTGATGAACAAGAGGCCATGCTCAAATCTCAGCAGGAGGCCATCAATGAACTCCTGGCCCTGTTGACTCAACTCGTCGCAGATAAGAGCAAATCTCAGAAGACAGATTCACCACCTAGGCAAGAATCCTCCCGGAGAGAAAAAACGTCTTCATCCCAACCTCACACAAGCAAAGAGAACGGAAAAGTGGTTGATGACACGGCTTCTGAACAAGAAGCCCATGACCTGGAATCTTCCTCTGATGAAGGAAGAGAGACGGAGAACGAGCAGAATCTTCAGTCTGCTAATATGGAAGAATTGGAAGCCCGCCTCAATATCATTGCCAACAGAAGTGAGCTCCAAGATGAGGGAGTTGTCAGACCCTATCCTGCCGAATAGGATGCAGCCCCTTATCCTCTAAAATTCGAAGTCCCGACGCTACAAACTTTTGACGGCACGGGATCACCGAACCAACATATTTATCATTTCAGGTCACGGATTGGGAATGTGATATCAAACGATGCCATACTGGCTCGATTGTTCATTGGCACCCTCAAAGGAGTTGCCTTTGAATGGTTCAGGAAGCTTCCTACGGGATGTATCCAAAAGTGGGCAGATCTAGAGAGACTCTTCCTATCAAGATTCTTTAAAGAGGATACAGATGTCTCCATCCATACCCTTCTCGCCACTAAGCAAAAGAAGAGGGAGTCCGTCAAAGCTTTCGTCAAGAGGTTCCGAAGCATGGCTCTTCGATGCCCGACAGTTATGACACAGTCTACCTTAGTGGAGACCTGTCGACACAACTTGCAGATCGATCTTCTAGCACAAATGAGGGTTGCAGAATGCCGTTCCTGGAGACAACTAATCTCTCAAGGCGAACAGGCTCAAAAGATTATTATTAAGATCAAAGCTGAAGAACAAAGTAAGCAGGATCAACCAGAGCAATCAGACCAAGCCCAATCTTCTCAGTCAGAAGGGAAGATACTATGACCACTGAAGCCAATCCTCTTCAGTACGATGGCGGTTCCGATAACTATCATGTTAACAATTACCTCTGATAGTTAAGCTCGTTAGATAGTGGCCCACAAGGCAATGTGCCACATCTACCCTTTCCCCCCTTTGCATGTTCAAGACTGGGGGTTGGTTTATTTGTAGTTCATTGGATTATGAGTAACAAATTTTCTGAGTTGTCATGTTCAATAGAACACCTCTGTTAACCACGAAATCCACCAAAACTATCACGTTAATGATCACCCCTGATAGTCCATTCCCTCCAAATTCTCTTGCCAATCATCTTCAATAGGATGGCAGGTCCACAAAACTATCATGTTGATAGTTACCTCTGATAGTCCATCAACTTGTCAATATTCTTCAAGTAGGATGGCGGGTCCACAAAAAAAACTATCACATTAATGATCACCTCTGATAGTCCATTCCCTCTAAATTCTCCTGCCAATCATCTTCAATAGGATGGTAGGTCCACAAAACTATCACGTTAATAGTTACCTCTGATAGTCCATCAACTTGCCAATCTTCTTCAAGTAGGATGGCGGGTCCACCAAAACTATCACGTTAACAGTTACCTCTGATAGTCTATCAACTTGCCAATCCTTTTCAAGTAAGATGGCGGGTCCACAAAACTATCACGTTAACAGTTACCTCTGATAGTCAAACTCATCAGATAATGGCCTACTAGGTGATGTGCCTCTGTTCCGACTTCATGGATAGTGTCCCACTAGTGATGTGCCTTATCTACCTCTTTTTATTCCCCTGCTAAGTCTTAATCAAGACTGGGGGTTGGCTACTTGGAATCCACTGATTTAAGAGTAACGAATCTTGCACATCGTCGAGTTAACGTTACACTTCTGACGATCATCACCCCCATAGAGTATGAATGCAGCTTGCATCACTCCTAATTTATCACGTTAACAATACACCTCTAACAATCAACTTATCAATCTGTCAATAGGATGATAGGTCCTCGAAATTGCTCAAATCATAATCTTTCCCAGCAAGACACTAAGTCTTCAAAATCTTATTCAAATCACAAGTATCAGAACTCATCGTTCCTGATGATAAACTCTCCTAGCAAGTTTCCCCAGCAAGAAACTAATTCCCAAAATCTTGTGCAAGTCATAAGTACACATTCTCTTGTCACGTTAACATCATACCTCTGACAATCCACTTATCAATCCTCGTCAATAGGATGATAAGTCCACAAAGTTGCTCCAATCGCAATATATTCTCTTGTCACGTTAACACCATACCTCTGACAATCTACTTATCAATCCTCGTCAATAGGATGATAAGTCTATAAAGTTGCTCTAATCGTAACACACTTCCCGTCACGTTAATATCACACCTCTGACAAAATCCACTTATCAATCCTCTTCAATAGGATGATAAGTCTACAAAGTTGCTCCAACCGTAATAAAAATCTTATCACGTTAACAAAACACCTCTGAAAAATCCACTTATTAATCCTCTTCAATAGGATGATAAGTCCACAAAATTGCTCCAATTGCAACACACTTCCCGTCACGTTAATATCACACCTCTGACAAATTCACTTATCAATCCTCTTCAATAGGATGATAAGTCCAAAAAGTTACTCCGATCGTAACAAATTCTTATCACGTTAATCCCATACCTCTGACAAAATCAAATTATCGACTTTCCTCAATAGAGCGATAGGTCCTCAACGTTGCTCCGATCGCAACCCCTCTAACTTATCGACTCTCGTTAATAGAGTGATAGGTCCTCAAAATTGCTCCGATCGCAACACTTCTAACTTATCGACTCTCCTCAATAGAGCGATAGGTCCTCAAAGTTGCTTCGATCATAACACTTCTAACTTATCGACTCTCCTCAATAGAGCGATAGGTCCTCAAAGTTGCCCTGATCGCAACATCTTACTGTCACGTTAATATCACACCTTTGATAAAATCTACATATCAATCCTCGTCAATAGGATGATAAGTCCATAAAGTTACTCCAATCGCAACACAAATTCCTATCACGTTAATACCATACCTCTGACAAATTCACTTATCAATCCTCTTCAATAGGATGATAAGTCCACAAAGTTGCTCCGATCGTAACAAATTCCCGACCAAATCAACTTATCGACTCTCTCCAATAGAGTGATAGGCTCATAAAATACTATTAGGTTAACATCACACCTCTAACAGTCAAACCCCCCCAATGAACTTGTTAATCATTTTTTAATAAGAATAGCAAGTTTTCATTATAAAATCCCCAGGGGATTAAAGATTTTCTGGAATTATCCTAGGGATAGTGAAGAAACTTTCTGAATTTCACTCTAAGTGAAAATTCATGCCAAGTTAATATTACACCTTTGACGCTTCCAACTTTCTTTCAGTGTTTCAAATAACACAGGAAGAAACAGCGAGGAAGCCTACGTATTCAACATCGTAGCACTAAAAATCCATGCCTTACACGCATGGGGGACTTTATCTCGATCCCTAATTAGAGAAAAGTCTACGCCTAACACGCGTTGCCGGTTAGTCTTTTACCATGAAAAGGACATCAAAATCCATGCCTCACACGTATGGGGGACTTTATCTCGATCCCTAATTAGAGATAAGCCTACGCCTAACACGCGTTGCCGGTTAGTCTTTTTTCGTGAAAATGACAAAGTCTATGTATTCAAAATCATAGCATCAAGTCTAAGAGAGTTCATTCTCTTAGCACAACGTTATATGTGGAACGGACATAGACAATCTATATGCTAGCCCGACTCAAACGGTAGTCGGTAAAGGCTTATCAAATCCGTTGATGGCTGAGGGTTTGCCAAAAATTCTATGCACGTTTGCAGGCCCATCAGCTTAATGGATGTGAGCCGAGACTTAAAACAGATGAGCCAAAGACAAGTCTCAAATACTTAGTCAAAAATGCACGGATGCCACTTCCATGTCTTAAGTCAAAACGTTGAGGTTAGACCCGTGATGCAAAAACCGAACGCCGAGGTCACACCCGTGTTCCAAATTCAACATTCAAGGGTGAGATCCGCATCTCAAGTTCAAAATGCAGGGTCCACCCCCACATTCCAGAAGCAAGATTATGACGCATATCTTCACACAGGTCCTACGTGGTAAATCCCTTCAACCAAGATGCCTTCGAAGCAAGTGCAGAGAACAAATCCTTTACCACAAAGAATCAACAGCTCTAAGATCAGAGTTGAGATCCAAAGTATTCTGAAAATTCGTCTCAGTCAATCGCGAACTTTCAAAAACTTTGGAGGGTGTTCTATAGGCTGTATAAAAATCATAATAGATAGCTGATTCCCCATCAAACACCGATGATGGAGGTTACAATCCGATGACTTCCAGAAGGCTACAATTTGAAGACTTTCACGTAGATCGCTGAAGGTTATATTCTGATGATCTTCATGATAACTGATGAAAGCTCTAATCAACAGCCTTCACAATCAACATCGAAAATTACAATCTGACGACTCTCACATATCAAGGAGCTAAAGCAAAGATTACAAAACGACGATCTTTGCAACGCTCTGACAGGAAGAGACTACAAATCGACGGTCTCTTCAAACCAAGACGTGGAAGTCCTCCCCACGTATCAGCATCAAGATGCAGCTTTTTAGCCGTTGACGCAACTCAAGCTCGGCCACTGACGCAGAACAAACGCAGTGCAAACGTAGCTCAAGTTCGGCTTCAAACACCACAAACGCAGTTCCAAAAGCTGCAAACGCAGCTCAGATCTAGCTGCCAACACAACTCAAGCTCGGCCACTAACGCAGCGCAAACATAGCTCCAAAAGCTACAAACATAGCTCAGATCCGGCTACCAACGTAGCTCATGTTCGGCCGCAAACGCAACCTACGAAAGTTACCAACGCAACTTTTATCCGCTGCCAAACGCAGCTTCCAACAAACTACCAACGCAGCTTCCAGCCGATACGTCCGAGCTTTCAGACACTGCGTCCAAGTTTTCGTATACTGCGTTTGAACATAGAATTCATGCCAGAACGCGGGTTTTGCGTTTGACTCGTTCAAACACGAGCTAAACAGTTTCAAAACTATTTCCCACGATATGAGGAGATCATAACTCCACTCAGGAGTGATTTAAGGGCCGGTTACATCCCATTATCCCCACTTAGGAGCGAATTAAGGGGGCGGTTACACCCCTTAATCCCATATAAATAACTAAGAAATCAGCTTAGTTCGGATCTTTTTCTCTGGGGTAGCAAAGAAGAGATCTTGGGGCTGGCTTTTTGATCCTGAGGCTGGCATTTTCGGATCTGGGACTTGGCAGTAGAAGAGATCCTTGGAGCATTTTCTGGAGCTTGGGAGATCTGCAACAAGAGCTTCTTCATCCTTGGCTTATCAATCGAACTTTCAGTTTAAATCAACTCTTTTTCAAGAGTTTAAACTCATTCAGAGTTATCAACTCGTCCAGAGTTCTAAAACTTGTCATGCAAGTTCTCCACAACGTTAAATCGTGAGGAGGTGATATCGTTCTAGTGAATCAAGACGTGCGGATCGTCAACGGAGAGCAACCTCAACGCGAGCATTCGAGGGAGGCACTCCATCGCTACCGTGAAGAACCCAGAGTTAAACAAAGGGGAGAATCAAATTCATTCTCCTCTCTTTTGTAATCAGGAAATCCAATTATAATCGATTTTGAGAGAATACAAGTTAATTTTCTTTCACTGTCTTTTTGCTACGAATTTTCCACAAACACTCGTCTTTACTTTTTTTGAGCGGAATCGCTTCAGCCCATTTGGGGAAGCTATCTTTAATTGCTAGGATGAACCGGTCGCCTTTGATGGACGGGGGAAAAATAGGACCGATAATATCCATTTCCCAAGTTTCGAAATGCCATAACATGGCTGAAGGGTGCAGAGGCTCCAGGGGTTGGTGCATATAATTTGGGTGTACTTGACAGGCATGACACTTTCATGCGTATGCGACTGTGTCTTTTATTATGGTGGGCCAGAACTATCCCATTCTTCTGATGCGGTCATAAAATTTAGGGCCAGGTTGGTGTGCGCCATAAACTCCTTCGTGTGTTTCCTTGAGGACTTCTTCAGCTTCTTTAGTCAATAAGCAACGCAGTTGCAAACTATTATACCCCCGACGATATAGCGTTCGACTCTCTGTATTATAGTAGAACCTTGGCGCTCTCTGTCGGATTGAGTTCCTTTCTTTCACGTCTTCCAGTAAAATCCTGTGTAAGACATAATCGATGATAGGGAAAAGCCAATCTTGTGGCTCGAACTCCACTTGAGTTGAATACACTTCTTTAATATCATCTCCTCTGTTATCTACATTGTAGATTTGTACGAAGAGTTAGTGAGTTCTCACTGTAACGAATTGTTCTGTTTCGGGAGGCTGTGACAGAGATACTGCTAATTCTGCTAACGTATCCGTGTAGGTGCTCTGCAAGCACGGAATGTATTCGATAAAGAATCTTTCAAATGATTCCGCCATCTCAACGGCCACTTTATGGTATGATATCAAATCTTAACTTCTGACCTTATACTCTCCCTGAACTTGTTTAACTATCAGTTGAGAGTCACCAAAGGCTTTAAGGTATTCGACCCTCAGCTCTTTAGCAAAGCTGAGTCCAATAAGTAGTGCGTTATACTCGGCTACGTTATTCGAGCACGGCTCGGTCAGCGAGTAAGCTCGAGGCATCACATATTTTCCTAGGGAAACTAAGACAACTCTAACTCCGAAAGAAATCTTAGAACATCCATGGGCACTTGCTACATTAGTTGCTCGAGAAGCACCGTCGAAGTACAAACGCCACACCTATTGTTGGGAAGTTATGTTGGCTTCGTGGGTTTCATCTGGTAGGTTGTCATACACCTCGGCAATATCCGTAGTTGGGTTAGCTACCAGGAGATCGCAAATAGCTTGGCCTTTGATCGACTTTTATTACTTAAAGTGTAGGTCATATTAGGATAGAAGCAGGACCCACTTCGCTAGCTGTGAATTCATGAAAGTAGACTGTATCATGAATACTCGGACTGGGTTAACATTAGAGATGATGTAGATAGTCTATCCGACCAAGTAGTATCGACTCTTTTGAATAGCGAATACTAAAGTGAGACACTCCCTTTCGATCATCGGATATCGAGATTCGCCGTGCACAAGGGTTCAATTCAACAATATACTTCTTGTTCATAACCGTTATCATCATCTTGTGCAAGTAATGCACTTAACGAGTGGCTCGTCGCCTCGACATAAATCAAGAATAGTTTGCCCGATTTTGGTGCGATGAGCACGGGGGGTCTCGAGAGATATTCTTTGATATCTTCGAATGCTTTTTGATAAGCGTCGTCCCATACAAATGATACGCCCTTCTTTGTGAGCCGGGAGAATGGTTGATATTTTCTCAAAAGATTTAAGATGAACCGACAGATATAAGTCAACCGTCCTTGTAGTCCTCTGAGCTCCTTAAGGTTTCTCGATGGTTGCAACTCGTTAATTGCCTTCACTTTATTAGGGTCAATGTGAATACCCTTAGTGGTGATGACGAATCCAAGGAATTTACCGCTAGACATTCCGAGGAAAGATTTGGTAGGATTCATCTTTAATTGGTGAGTCCGCATTAGATCAAACATCGTTTTCAAGTCTTTGATGTGATCATTCTCATCATGGTTTTTCATGACTAAGTCATCCACGTAGCACTCGACAGTCTTCCGGAGATGCTCCTGGAAAATCTTTGACATGGCTCTCTGATATGTGGCACTTGCATTCTTTAAATCGAAGGGCATAACCGTGTAGCAGAAAACGCTAAGGGGTGTTCTAAACGTGGTATGCTTTTCATCATCTGGGTGCATCTTTATCTGATTATAACCAAAAATTCTGTCCATGAAGGACATTCTCTCGAATCCAAATGTATTATCGATGATAACATCTGTGATGGGGAGACGAGAATCATCTTTTGGGCAGTCTGTGTTAAGATCTCTAAAGTTAATACAAATCCTTATTTTTCCGTTCTTCTTAAGGATCGGGACAATATTGGCAAGCCATTCGGGATGTTGCTCCTCCCTGATGAAGCCCGAGTCGATAAACGTTTTAACTTCGTACTCAATTGCCTCCATAATTTGCGGACGAAACCATCTTTGTTGTTGTTTGATAGGTTTGACATCCGGTTTAATATTGAGGCGATGTATTGCCACATTTAGATCGAGTCCTGGCATATCCTCGTAATTCCAGGAGAAAACATTAATGTATTCCCTAATGAGAGCAATCAACTCTTCTTTCTCATTTGGCGAGAGGCTGTTGCTAATGAATATTGGCTTCGGATTATCCTCGTTACCCATATTCACCTGGATTACTTGATCTTTGATAGGGGGTTCCCTTTGTTCAAATCTATCACCGTACTATATATTCAGATGATGAACCCAAGGGTCTTTCTAAGTTGACACTTGGTCATCTTCCTCTATTGTTGTAGGGCCGACCATAGTCATATTTGACATTAGTCTTTTAAACATTTCTCCAAGACTAGCGTCGGAGTCCCAGGCTAAAAAATCGGAAGAATATCCATTTTTACCCTTATTAGCTATTTGATCAATGACCTGCCAGCAGTACTCGTCGTCGGACGAGGAGACATAGCCTAAACCTCTTTTATAGCCATAATAATTATCGGGTTTTCCTTTTGGTACATAGGCCATACGAGGTGGAACTCGTAGACCTCGACCAAAACAAAGACCCTCTCCGAGTGTGAAGTCATATCTGTATCTCTCTATGAGATTATGTGCCTTTGCGTCATATCTGAATAGATGAGGGGTAGGTCTATCATCATCATCATCTTCTTCCAAGAAGTGGTCTGGTATTGAAAATTCCTTCCCTTTACCGTAAACAACTTCCTTCTTACCCCCTGTCTTTGCAGGATTGACGAGTGTTGCTCCGAATGAATCCCGAACATGCTTCTTCGTCATGTAAGATGATTGAAGTGGTACATACAAGTTAGTGTCGTCATATAATTCTTTCATAATGTTATCAAGACACAACGAGTACTCTAAATCATCATTTATTGCTATTTCTTCGTCAAGTTGCTAATTACAACTACTTCCCGATGACTCTTCATCGTCAAGATTGATTACAATAGGTACAATGTCATTAAGTATAAAACTGCCATCATAATCAAACCCAGCTTAGGTATCAGTCTCTTCCCCGCTGTCCGTAACTTGGGCCGATGGTTCACTATCGGATTTAGCACCGTAGAGAAGGGAGTCGGTAAAATAATTTTCCAACCCCTTAAACGGTTGCTTATCCGCGACCATCGTCTTGACTTCATTATTGGTGTCCACATATTTGAGACACTGATGGAGGGTAGATGGGACTATATCATTACTGTGGATCCAGGGTCGACCCAACAGTAGGTTATAGGAAGTCTCTGTGTTGATCACATAACATGTGACCTCTGACTTCAAATCTCCGATTTGGCACTTCACTCGGATTTTACCCAATGGTCTGGACCCACTAGTGTTGAATCCGTAGATCATAGTACTCGTAGAGGCTACCTTACTAGGTGGTATTCCGAGACCATACATCAACCGGAGTGGCATGATGCTGACAGCGGAACCCGGATCGACTTGGATCTAGTTGACAACGCTGGAGCCAAGGTGCCCGGTAAAATACAGGGGTTAGTCATGCTTCGAATTCTTTGTCTGCATGTCCTCTTTGGTAAAAGAAATGTAGGGAAAGTGGTGTGCCGTGAGGTTACAATGTTGGACTGGCAGCTCTGGTTCTTCAGGAAAGGGCTTGATCTGAGTAAGGAAAACGTCAGAATTTGCCAAGGCTTCTTGCAAAGCTTCCATTGTGTCTTTTGATAGACGTCATAGCTCATATAGAGTTATTCTAGTCGGTATATTGGCTAATTGCATCATAATATCGAAATGGGGGCAGAACGCTTGAGCTTCCCGGTTTGTCTCTCCCAATCGGTTGATTGACTCGAGACTGCTTCGGGTTCTGACCCTCTTAGTATAAGGGCTCTTTCCCTTTTTGCTTTTGTTGAGTCTTCTCTACAACTACGGGTGCTGGGGGAGTTGTGACAACTCCTATTTCTGCTAATGTCTTGGAGGGAATGGTTTTGGTTACCCCCTGCTTAGCTTATTGCTTGGAAGCACTCGGATACTTGAAGTGATATTCATTTCCACTCCGGGTTGCAAAGACTTCTTGTTCATCTTCAGAGAGTAGGAAATTAGGAATTCTTTCATTGTCTTCTCCTGGAATGGTAGAGGCTCCGCAACATGATTTTCCCTTGCCTTTTGATTTCCTCTTGGATGACGATCTGACCCACTGTTCATCTTTGATCAGATTAGGATGAATCCAAAGAATTTCGCCATTCGGGGCTTTGTGTGGCACAAGTCATTTCTGACTTTGTTTGTGAGGATCGTCGTTAATGCTCTTCATCGCCACTTTCATCACGGGTTCGAGCTGAAACAAATTCAAAGGGACAGATTCGAAGCTGGTTGATACTATATTTGCACCCACCTTCTTCTCTTTAGGTTGCTGCATAGTGATAACCCTGACATCGATTAAAGCTTGGATTTTGTCTTTAAGGACGTAACATGCTTTAGTAGGATGATGCACCGCTCTATGCAACACGCAATACTTTGGGTCATTAACCCTTTTGGCGTCTTTCTGATCTTGGATCGAAGGCAACTTGATCTTGTTGTTCTCTATGAGGTATTTGAAGATACCGAGGACTTCATCTTCCTTAAAAGAGTACACCTTCGGGAACTTCGGTTCTGAAGTCTTCTGTTTCGGAGGTTACTGTTGCCACCATGACTGCTGAGGCGCCTTTTGCTGCTGTTGTTATGGTTGCGATTGCACTTCGAATGTTTGGTTCACGTCCACTGCATTTGCTTGCGCTTTCCCTTTACCCCTAGGGATAAAATTCTGCTATGGGACATTTGTTATAGTTTGACCTCTTTCGGCCATCTTCCTCTTGAGGAAGCGTTCGGCTCGTTCTCTTTGCACCTTCAAATCCTTCCAGGTCTTGGACGACGCCATTCCCATAGCTTCAAGGATATCCAACGAAAGATTATTGTGATAAGTTTCTCGGATGAAGTCCTCACTGGCCGGATCCCTATAATTCATGGCTTTGTTCCGGAATCGTTTGATGAAATTTTTAACCAACTCTCCGTCTTTCTGCTTCTCATCGAACAACGTTCTGATCGAAACCTCGATGTCGTCATTGAAGAAATTTATGAGAAATGTATCCTCCATGTCATCCCAACTGCTAATGCTCTCCGGCTTAAGGCGGTGATACCAATCGAAGGCTGCTCCGCGAAGAGTGTCGACGAATGACCGTACCATCAGAGGTTCATTCCAGGAGCTTATTCCCATGTGAGACTTAAAGTTTATTAAATGCTGAGTGGGGGAACCCTTTTCGTCAAACGGCGTGAAGTTAATTAAATTAAATTTTGTCGGATACGGGATTGATTCCCACTCTCTTTGGTATGGGCACGGTATTCCAGACCTTTTTACTTCCTGAGCACTCATCAACGCATTAATTTTGCTCTCCAAATCCCTTATCTTCTTAACCTCGCTCGTATCTTTCTTCAGGTGATTTCGGGGAGAAGTAACGTGGTCCTCCTTTGTATTGTTATCATCTGAAGGACCATCCCCAGTATTGTTGTCGATGGGAGGGGTGTTCATGTTGGCATTCTCATCCACTTCCCGATCATTATCAGCTTGGTTAGGATTATTACGACGTTTAGACTCTCCCTGCTGATTTGTCAATGCCGCGATTTGTTGGTCATGCATTTCCCTCATCTGCTACATACCCATCTCCATTTAAAATTTAAAATTCTCTTTCTGCTTGGTTAGAGTGTCCTCGAGAATTTTAGCCATCTGCTATGTGTTAATTATAAGTAATTCATAAGATGGTCTTGCGCTTGATGTTGTATCATCAAAAGCCATCGCTGAGCAAGCATCTGAGCAAGCATCTGACGTTTCATCATTTGAGGGTAGACCCCTTTGCATTCTTTAGTAATCCCTTCGTCTACTGGTCCCCGATCATCATTGAGTTATACGCTGGGATACTTCTCTTGGGACTAAAGTGTCGTGTTGATTTCCCTCGACCAGTCATATTAATAGATACTTCTGGAAATTCATCATCTTGAGTGGCTGACTTCTTTCTACGGAAATGCCTTGGTTTGGATTCGGACGTTCCGATGGAGATTCTTTCAAACACTAAGACTCTCTCTGGTGCGGCCTTGGAATAGCAACATTCTGATAACACCGCCTTGATAATCTTGGAACACAGACAATGGGAGTCCACTTCTTGATTATTCCTTCTTCGAGACATGTTCGTACCTCGCGCTCGATAGTACAACTCGTCGGTCCGATGACCGGAGCTACCCATCGTGTGTTGGCACGACTCCCTAGGTGTAACGTTCTCGTCCGAGGAGTACGTTTTCTTCTAGGAATTCAACACTTTGTTTGCGTCTTCAGGAGTCATATGTCTGAGGCTACGTTTTCGCTAACGTCGGCCTTCAACAGGCTCCTGGACTTCAACACGCAATCTAATGTGGTAAGGTATAGGATTTTTCCTATCATGCGTTCTTCTCCACTGCTTAGGAGGACGAGCACGACCTCCAGCCTAAAAAACTACTCGAGATCTGTTCCATGGGCCTAAGCGCTCTTTGATTGGAGCCTTGCCTCGATCATCGTGTGAAGGGCCAAGACGATCTGTAATCTTTATCTTAAAACGGGACTAATCCACACTATCGTGGATCTCCACCGGAGGTGCTTGATTTGCCAGGACAGTAATAGGGACCATCAAAAACTCAGACGGGACTGTAAGAAGCGAACCAGTAGTGAAACAAATCGAACCAGTCCGACTTTTGCCCGAACCACCCTTTGGTGGCTCGGTTCTGGCCGAGCATTTGGTGGCTCGGTTCTGACCGAGCCAGCAAGTGGTTGTTTCAATTTTTCAACGCCTTCGGACACCGTTTGGGTTGTTTTTGACCCCGGTTTGGACTTTGGCATCCAGACTCAGCGTGATCTTGGTGGCTTCTCGACCATCTCTTCTTGTTTTAATTTGTGCGCTTCCTGCATGAGAACACGCACATGCGCGAGTAACGCGCGGGGTTTCTGGATTCATTCTTCAAGGTTTGAACACGTCTTGTTGACGTGGATCCATTCATTCATCGTTGAGTTAGAGGAGTTGGCTGCCCGCTGTTACGGTGCTTGGCACCTCCTGGACTTCAGATCCGCTTCATAGCGGATTCCATCAACTGGCTCTAAGGCCTTGGACAGTTAGCACGCAAGGCGTTGTTGCCGTCTCTGACATGCCCTCTTTTATAGAAAGGGCACGTTATCAATAGTCAACTCCCTGCTCAAGGAGTTCAAATCTGTGGCTTCGGCCACATCGGATGCTGGCGGGGCATTGTGAGCCCCGAGTGCAGCAGTGGCGGGGAGATCTTCTGGGGTCTTCATATCCGAAGACAAACGAACCTTCCTGGATTTGCGAGGAGAGGTGGACTGGGAGAGGAGGACAAGTACTTCTCATACTTTTGCTGGTCGAACTCATATTCGACCTCTTCTTCAATCGGGATGAGAATCCGAGGTTGCGACATATCAGCCTTCGCAGAAAGGCTATCGGCTCCCACTGTGATCACCAGCGTGTTTGGGTAGAAAATTAATTTCGTTGAAGAATCCATTATAACTTTAAACGTTACAACAAATTCAAGAAATTAGCCTTTTTATAAGACTTTCAATCAACGATTACAACTCTTTCTCAAACTACACACAATAGTAGTTCTAACTCCTATTGCTTATGCGGGATCATTGTCGGTGCCGGGGTTTATCCGTGGATCGCCTACGGATCAGATCCGATTAGCAGAAGGTGGATGATCAATGCTTTTATTTCACAAAGAAAGTAATTGCAGCAGCGGTAATCTTGACTAAGCGAGATCACGGCTCTTCTCGAGATTTAAGACTAAGCTTAAATCCGGAGGAATAGGAAGAACAAATTTCAGATCTCTCGAACTCTCACTTTATTGAGGAACTCCAGTAAGATCTGCTAACTCACTAAAATTCGTGTTCCAATCTCTAACTCGACAGCACTTCGTCCTCTTGATTTCCCAGCCTTGGAGAAATGAGCACTCGAGCTCGTATTTATAGGCTCCGATTGAAGGGTTTTTGGATCAAAACGAGGGATTCCTTCTTATCTTTAGTTAATAACTGATTAACCATAGTATCAAATCAGTTGGGATGCCCAGGAACAAACTGTTAGACCCTAGAGGAGGGGGGTGATTAGGGTCTTATGCTAATCTAATCCAATTTTATGCCAATTAAAACTAATTAATAAATTATTCTTGCAAGATAGATATACAATATATTACAAGCAAGAATAAGCAATATGATCAATGAGATATATCCTATATGATAAAAATATATGCAAGGATATATAAACTAACACAAGGGTGAAATAAACATAAACAAGATAGTGGATGAACTAAATGAGCAATGCACAATTGGCGATATAAGATAAATGCAAAAGCAAATGCGCCAATGACAAACTCAAACACACTCAAATGATCACAGAGTTCAGACCTTCCGTCCTACGTCTCCGCTCCCCACTCCCGGGGAGAAATCCACTATCACAACCGGGTTTTCTACGCTCACCCGAATAATGTTTATACCTCACAATGTTGGTTTTCAACGTTCACCGATCAACGTTTATAATCACTCACAGTGTCGGTTTTCAATACTCACTGATCAATGTCAACTCCTCACACTCGGTTATCTAGCTCATCGAAAACTTTACAATCTCACAATATAACAAATGATTTGTTCTCTACAATAGATGAGAACTCAATGTAAGCTCACTCTTAATTGTTACAACTCTCACCAACCCAATTATACTATGTATGAAAATACAATAAACTCAATGTAGGTGTGTGTAACAAAGAGGTAAATCAAATCTAAACTCAATACAAAACTAGCTTTAATAAAATGATAATCAAACAAATATGCAAATGTAAAGCTAGATAAGAGTTTAGAAGTGATTTTCTAAAAAACAAGATGGAGAGATGGATTAAGATGAAGCTCAATCAATGTCGATGATCTCCTCCACTTGTGTAAAACTATTTCCTAAACAAAAACTCTTTTAAACAAACACTAAACAAACTTAAACCCTTGTTAAAATATTTTAAACCATTCTCTTAGGTTGTAGAGAGAACTGAGATCAATGGACTATTTATAGCCTCCCAAGATCTCAGCCAAAAACCTCAAACAAAAGACCAAAAAGCCCATAGAATCCAAAATCAGATTCTATACAAAATAGCCGTTGGAGTATACGGCGGTCGACTGTGGAAAACTCGCGGTCAACCGCGAGCCAGCTAAGAAACCCAGAAAACTTCCAGAGACTTACGCGGTCGAGCGTGGCAGTCGACCGTGGGAATTTTTGAGCTGACGGTCGATCGTGGCGGTCGACCGTGAAAGTTTCTGCAGCACACTCAGCAAAAGACATAATCGCGATCGACCGTGGTAGTCGACCGCAAACTGATATATAAAATTCAGGTTTGAAAGTAAAATGCTAAATTTAAAACCCTATTTAAAATATCAAATAAATTCTAAAAAGTAAAACTATGGGGAATGATTGTAGACATGATAATAAACATGCTACAAAGATAGTCCAAAACATAAAAATGTAAACATGTGAATTTTGACATTTTGGCTAAACCATGTTTTAAAACTTTACAAAATAATTTTATAGACTTGAAGAAAGATGTAAACTATTGTTATGAAGTCTATAAACAATGAATATAGTATTTTATCAAAATACACATATAATACACTAAAACATGATTTCATTGAACTAAATAAAATTGATATTGATGAAATCATATATATGCATGTAAGTATGAAACAAAAATATGTTTTCTAATTATATTCAATTGTTTCATAGTAAAACTTGAAAACTATCAAACCAAAACATATATGTATATATATAACTATATATATACATGGAAACCAATAAATGTGTGTGTGTATATTATATTGAGCTTAAGGTACTAACACACATAATATAAACTCCTAAACTAGTTACCCAAGATTGATCTTGAACTTCATTAGCTTGACTTGGTAATCTATGGATGAAGCTTAAACTTGGATCTTGACTTTGAATTACGTAGGCTTAAACCACTATTACGCCAACCTCCATTGGATATGATCGTGAAAGCTCGATTCCATCCATCCTCCAACCCGTTGTTTGCCTAGAATAAATATAAAAATACAAACACTCGACAAACAACATTAGAAGTAACTTGTTTGTTAAACATCAACAAACAAGAAGGCCACCACAAACAAATCGTGAAAGAATCCGCGAAAACCAAAAAAACTAGTTTTGAGTCAAAATTGGTCGATTCGCCACTCGGTGGCTCAGCAATGGCCGAGCCACCAAATGGTGGCTCGGATCACGCCGAGCCACCATTTGGTGGCTCGGCCACCGAGCCACAGTTGGTTACCAGGCTATGGTCCAAACCACTGGTTCGGCCGAGTCGTTTCGATGCGACTCGGCCTCCAGCGGCTATCTTAGCCTTCCAGATTCTAATTTGTTCCGTCGTTACATGTATTTCGTCGTTTCATTAACTTGTATGCTGTTTTGGTGGTTGATAAGCATGCGGGCCACTTGGTGGTGGCCGGCGAGTGCACGGGCTACTTGAAGGTGGCCAATGAGTGCACGGGCCAGTCGATTCACTGATTTGGTGGCCGATGGGCGTGCGGGTCACTGGATGGTGGCCGGTGAGCACATGGGCCACTTGGTTCACTGATTTGGTGGCCGATGAGCGTGCATGCCACTTGGTGGTGGTCGGTGAGCACATAGGCCACGTCATCAACAGTTTGTTGATTCGCTTCATGCGCTTGTCGGTGTCAGATAATCCTCTTAGACTTAGATAATAGCTTTCATCACCTTCTCTCTGTCTCGAGCTACGTGTGGATACCTATAGGTATTTTTAGACGTCTACATATGTAGAGTTTTCTTCTAAATAAAAATATCTTCTTTTAAAGGTTTTATAAAATTATTTACAATTTGTTTATGAAACCTTAACAAATATCATCTTTTTAAAAAACATGAAAAACAAAAACACTAAAAACTTAATTTTTAAAATCAAATATGTTTTGGCACTCAAATACTCTTGGTACTGGAGAGTTTAGGGACATGACCCCTATAAATATAATCCAAACCCCTTGGGTTATGACCCCATTTGGACGCATTTAGTGCACGTGTCTGGGCATAGCAAAAATCACGCAAATGACACATCCTATTGCAATAAGTGCAGTGGAATGGATGCACTTATTTCTGTTGAGCATCTACTTGTGCATGAGTAATATTTTGGAATGAGGTTGGCCTTTTGAAAATATTTTGTGATTTAGAAACTTTTCACAAATCAAAGCAGAATTTTGCTAGATGATCAAACCTACCATAAAATTTACATTTAAACACATAAAAATACTTATGATGATAAATAGGTGCATTTGTGTGTGTATGTTGTGAAGAAACTTTATGAGATGCACAATAATGAATAGTGTCATTGATAAAGGGTTTTTGAGCATCATAGCAAAATTTAGAAAGATGGCTTTTACGGCCCCATATAGAACATGTATAAATTTTGCTATACATGTCTACATAGTGAGTGTGTGATTTGGAAACATTAGAACGTGACTTAGCACATAAGTCTACAAGTTTCTTATGTTTATCAATGCATGTAATTAGAGTTCAATTTAAGGATAAAATATGGTTTTTCATATTATTTAACTCGTCATTTTGTACAGTAGCATTGTCAATAGAAGTAGGGCAAACATGATCATTCTTGAATAAATTAAATTCATTTATAAAGGCTACTACTTTCAATATAGCATCATTCTTATCATGAGATAAGTTAGCAATATCCAATTTTAATTTATCATTGCTATCTTCAAGAATCACATTTTCTTTGGCAATGATATCAAACTTAGATGCTAACAAATCACGATCGGATTTTAAGTTTATATGCTTGCTTTGCAAATTTATAAAATTATGATACAATTTGTAGTAAGCATGCATTAATCTTTCATAAGCACAAGTGAGCTCATCTATGGATAATTCATTTTCGGATTTTGACTCGCATACCTCACTAGGACAATCGCCTAATGGCCATATGCATGAAGATGCTCCAATCTCACTTGAAGCAAAATCCACCGGAACGCTTTGAATTTCCTCCATGTTTCAATGATGTACTTCTATATGTTTCTATAATGTGTAAGCACTATCAAAACAAGAAAGTTTGTTAGAAATGGATGAATCAAAAGCTTTGAGCAAAAGTTCTAACAATAATTTGTTCATAATAAACATCTTTTTATCATTATTGCTCCACTTGGATTTCTCCAACGTGGGCACAACATAAGCACAATCAATCGCTTTCCATAAATCGATATGTTTAGATCAAACAAATAATTTAAATCTAAACAACCATTGTGCATAAGGGAAATCATCGAATGAAGGAACAACATCAATATCAAAGCCAAAACTAGGTGCACCGTGTATATCCATGAAGACTATGCAAGCAATGAAAATTACAAAACTAGATTAGTAAAATGTAAAGCAAGGATCTTTGACTCTAGACAATTAAGCCACAAATCAAGAGCACCAATCTCTAATACCAAATGAAAATGCCCTTGAGGGGGTGGGGGGGTGAATAGAGTAATTGCTAATTTAATCTGATTTAGATCCCAAATATAAAAACTTATAAATGACATCCTAGGAATATGATATACAATAAGATTTTACAAGAATAAACAAGAGACAATAGGTGATAAATAATGAGATAATAGGCGATATAAAAATAGGCAGAATAATAATATGCCAAAGCCACACACAAACAAACAATATGATCACAGAGTTCAGTCTAAAACTCGACCTACGTCTCCGCTCCTTACCTCAAGGAGATCTCCACTACATCACAAATACTACACAATAACGGTTTATAAATATCACCGATAACTTTTATAATACACACGTTGTTAATTCCACAAGTCACACTCCTCTATGTGTTTGACTACCCGTGTTACCTTCCTCAAATATTTGAATTTACAACCTCTTACTAGGCTTTACTACCAACCCACTCCTCTTAGAATTAACTTTGGTCTCACTCCAACAACTCCTTTAAGTGTTATTATGTATTACAACGTGTTCAACAAATAAGTTCAAATAAAGGATTTGTTCTCCAATACAAATGAGAATGAAATATAAGTTCTCTCAATAAATTACTCTCACAACCCAATTATACTAGATGTGAAATACACAAGCTCAAGTGGGTGCGTGTGTAATCAATGAGTAAAACAAAATTAAAATCAAATCAATCTAGCAAAAATATATGAGATATAAAATATTAATTTGCTAGAAGAAGAGTTTAGAAAAAATTCTCTAAAACAAAGAGATATAAAGATTTGAGGATGAACGCCTCAAAACTAAAATTGAGATCCTTCTCTTTGTGAAACTCTTTTCATATGAACAAATACACTCAAACTCTTCAAACAAATTGGCAAAAACAATCTTGTGAAAAGCATATCAAAAACCAAGGCTTGAGGAATATTTATTGCCTAAAAAACAAAGAAAATAAAAAACTAGTCATTACAACAAAATAGTCGTTGATCAGTCGACTGAAACATATTATCGATCAACTGATTCAAGTAAAACTCTATTCTCGGATGACTGATTCAAGTAATCGGTCAACTGATTTGACTATAAAATCAGATGTTGTAAAAACTGGTTCTGGTCGGTCGACTGGATAGATTTTTCGGTTGATCGAAGACTGACTATTAGATGCTTGATTTTTCTTGAAAAGTTGATATTCTAAATTCAAATTTAAAATATCAAATCAACTCTAAAACTAGTAGAACGTGGGAAAACATTTACATATATGAAAATAAACATGTTAGAGAAGAAATTTCTAAAATAGCACTTCGAATTTGTGAAAACTTACTGTTTTGCAAAACAGTCACAAATACAAATTTGTTAAATACTTGATTTTGATGAAGTTTCTTCAAATAAGTTTTGAGATACTTTTAAATGGATTCATAGACTTTTGAAAAGATGTAAAACAATATCATTTAGTCTATAATCTAAAACACATTATTTTCCCAAGAAGATGATAAATAAGAAACTAGTTGTATGTATGTAAATATATCTATTAGTCTCATATTTATATGGCTAAACTTAAAAGCGATAAAACAAAACGTGTATATGTGTGGTTTGAGCTTTAAGCATAACACATAATGTAAATATCTAAACTATAAATAATATACCCAAGCAAATGATCTTCATTAAGCTCGATCTTGGTAGCGGAAGAAGCACAATAGTGAGTCTTGACTTGAATGCGCAAAGCTTCTTTCTGATTTCCACCAACCTCCAAGATATCGACATTAATGTGCAAATCCTTCCAACCTCTGACATGGATGCATGTGGGAGAAAAACACAAATACTAGAAAATAATATTAGGAATTGTTTGTTAATCACTGAAACCAGATTAGACAATAGGCTCATAAACATGAGACCTAATAGATCATAGGGTACATTGCTTTTCACGGACTCTAGAAGTTTGATGTATCATTTCTTTAATGACTTTTTTGAGTGTTGGACTTGTAGTGGCCTCTTCCCACAAGGCCCTCTACCAATTGTTCCTTGGCAAACCACCAGTCCTGTTGCCTCGCATATGATAACGCTATTAAGTCTTAGTGGAGGCTCTTTGTTAATTGACGCCCCTGAGTGTTCTTCATCTCCTTCCAACCCAACTTTTGCCAAATATATCTTGAGTCCATGTGCTCGACTCATGGAGCCTTTCTTGGAGGTTTTTTTGTACTTTTGAATGATCTATTACTCGCTGGTCTTGTTCAGTGGAAATTTGGATGAAGAATGTTTCTATGCCACTTACAAAATTATAACATCATGTAGCAGTTAGGAATCTTGTAAGGTAAAATAAAGGCGGCACCGGTAGGCCTAGCAATAAAGTGATACCACACATGAGCTCCTTCAATGAGACTTCCTAAGTGCGATAACCCCATGCTTTGATTGCTCACATAGAGTAGATTGTACCCAAATTACCATGCAAATTGACAAGGCAAGTAGGGCTCAATGTAGTGCTTAGTCCCATTCAACCGAGCAACAAGATAGCCTGATCTGATATTGACCAGCCAATTGAAGCAACCATTAGATAGACGAGTGAATCGCTCAGCACCAAAGCTATCCTTAAACTCATCACCAGACATGGCGTCACTAACCTCGGGACAATATAGATGTTACTGTTCTTTATTCCGCATAATTCTACGAATCCCTACAACATACTGGATGGTCCATTTTGAAGACTTATATTGCTGCAGCAATCTGATCCCTCTTAACGAGGAGTTATGGCAGACATAAGCGAAGGATAGTGAAGTGTATACCACACCATCAAATATGTGTATAATAACTCCATGCTTCAGTATAAAGGAGTCAAATCTCTTGTACCACTGTCTAGGAGATTGCTTCAGTCCATAGAGTGACTTCCTCAAGAGACACACATGATTCTCCTTGTCCTCAACCTTGTAGCCCTCAGGTTGATGTATATAGATCTTTTCATCCAAGTCTCCGCGCAAGAAGACTATCTTTACATCGAGTTGTTCCAGCTCAAGATTACCATGAGCAATAATACTCAATAACACCCAAATAGAAGCGTGTTTTACCACCAGAGAAAAGATCTCATTGTAATCAACACCCTCTCTTTGTGCAACCCTTTAGCCACTAGCCTCGCCTTGTAACTTGTACCACCAAGCTCTGAAGGATTTTCCTTTCTCTTATACACCCACTTACAACCAATAGCTTTTATTTCTATGGGCAATGGGACTACCTCTTATATTTGGTTCTTCGAAGAGATTCCATCTCCTCCTCCATCACAGCCAACCAACTCTCACTATCTCTCTCCCGAATAGCTTCCTTGAAGGAGACCGGCTCGTCATCCTCTATCAAGAGTGTGTGTTCCATCAAATTAAACTGTGCATAGTGCTTCAGGGGTTGATCAGGCCCCAGCTTTAGTACCTACTTGTATGCTAGTCTTGGCTTAGTAGAAGCCAAACTATCCTCGACCTACTGTTATTGTAGTGCTTGTGTATTTTCTTACTAAACCTCCTCCTACTTAAACTCATCATCTACCTAATTTCCCACTTAAACATGACTAGAACTTGGTTGGTCTTTAGGTTCTATCTCAATAACCTAGGACTTTGAAGTCCTAACAGTCCCAACACCATCATCCTTGGGCGTCTTAGCAATTATGGATTTCTCATTAAAGGTAACATCCCTGCTGATCATGAACTTTGAATCTTCCGCAAACCAAAGGCGATAGTCTTTTACACCATTTCCTTAACCTAAGAATATTGCCTTCTTGGCCCTTGCACTAAGCTTTTCTTCATTGATATGATAATAGGCGATGCATCCGAAAATTCTGAGCCTCTCATAATCTGCATGCTCCCCTGACCACACCCTATAGGGTGTATCACCATCAAGTGTAGAATGTGGAGAATAATTCATAATATAACAAGCTGTAGCCACCGCTTCTGTAGGCGTATAAAACTACCTATAGGTCCCTTAACACAGCTCGACGACGTCGAACGAACCATCGGGTGACGTATATAAACACGAGCATCAGTCCACAACACCGAAGCCAAGTGACACGCAACGAAGCAGATTAACGAGGCGACGAGGTCAATGAATCGCACGCAAGCGACGGAATGCATCCATTCGCGTGCGGAATCAAGCCAACGGTTCGGGGAGTCAACGAGTCATCCAACCATAGAACGGATTCGAACTCAAACACCAAGGCGGATTTACTGCCAAATCAGGATCCAGGCTACCAAATCAAAGTCCAGATCAACAACGAAGCGCAGAACCGGAAAACAGACACAAAAAAGAAAAACCACAAACACCTGGAGGGCGGCTCACCGAGCCACCAAGGTGGCTCGGTGGCCGAGCCACCAAGTGGTGGCTCGGTGGCCGAGCCACCAAGGTGGCCGGCCGAGCCACCTGTTGGTGGCTCGGTGGCCGAGCCACTTGGTGGCCGGCCACCTTTTGCCCAAGGCACAGTAAAGGTTGCCTATAAATAGGCCCCCCTTGGTTCATTTTGAAGGGTTGGAACTTTTGGAGCCAAAACTCTGCCGAATTGAGATCTCACTTTGGAGTTTTGAAAACTTGAAGACTTGGACATTCAGATCTGGTTCTTGGTGAGCATCCATGTCACAAAAGGCAGGAGTTCGAGAGAGAAAATCAGATCTGAGATTTACACGAGGTAATACTCCGGATCAAAGCTTGGCCTTTGATCCCGAGAATTAAAGGCTACTATTTCCTTGGTGAAATAGTACCCCGGCTGGTATTTCCTTCGTGAAATAGCACCCGTCAAATCATGTAGATCTTACCGGATCTAGATCGCGCGGTGGTCTACGGATAAACCCCGGCGCAGGCGAAGAACCCACGCAAGCGAGCAACCGCAAAACAGAAGCTCGTGATTTGTTCGGCAAAAGGAGAAAGTTGTAATCTTTTTAATTTCTTTGATTTTATTGTAACCTGATCTTTGTAACTCGAAAAAACTGTTATTCAAGATAGCAATGGAATCAATAAAGAAGAAAGCAACGATTTTTCCCGCGAACGGCTTCTACCCACTATTCTTTGCCCAATCTAGTATAAGATCGAATACTCATTGCTTTCTCCCGTAATATTCAGTTCAGCCTCTCTGTGACCCTATTCTGTTATGGTGTATGTAGGGTCGAAAAATTTATGTTGGGATTAGTTTTCTTGTTTTAAGAAATGAGTTCGATCACTTGGTACGAAACCCTTATAATCACTCACACTCTCTCTCGATTACAGATGAAGAGAAGATTAATTCAACTTCTTTTTGTTTAACGTGGGTTCTTGGTGGCGAAAGGATGCTTCCCCCGATGCTTGAGTCGAGATTGCTTCCCGTTGACGATCAGACCAAGATCGCAAGTGCTTCTGACGTAGGTTAATCGGCTGGAATCGAAGTTCGAACTCCGGATTGACGTACAGAAACTTTAAGCTCTGATGCTTCTCTAAGTCCAAGATTGAGAATCTCCAATGAAGAATAATCCACCAACCCTTTTCTCTGTAGCCATCGATGGCTATTTATAGTAGTTTGAGCATGTAACCGACGTGCTATAATCGTGGAATCGCGGGCGTAACTGATGCTCTAAAATTGTGGAGTGGCGTAACTGACTCCTTGAATTTAGCCCATGTAGCTGACTGTGTCTTCATGACCGTTACAGTCTGATTTAATACGGGTGACGAACTTCACTGCGTTGGCGAACCTCGTCCTTGATATTGAGCCTTGCTGCGTGGCGAGCCTCATCTTTGATATCGAGCCTCACTGCGTGGCGAGCCTCATCTTTGATGTCAAACCTCGCTGCGTGGTGAGCCACATCTTTGATGTCGAACCTCGCTGCGTGCATGGAGAGCCTCATCTTTGATATCGAGCCTTTCTGCGTGGTGAGCCTCATCTTTGATGTCGAACCTCGAACCTCGAGCCTCGTTTCCAATGACGAGCTTCGTCTTTGATGTCGAGCCTTGCTACGTGGTGAGCCTCGTGAGCTTCCTTAATAATGAGCTTCGTCTTCACTGATGAGCTTTAAGTCTGATGACAAGCCTTGTTTTCATTGACGAACTTCACCTCCGATGATGAACTCCGAACCTCGTATCCAATAACGAGCTTCGAACCTCTTTTCTAATGACGAGCTTCGTCCTTGATGTCAAGTCTCATTTTCAATGATGAGATTCGAACCTCGTTTCCAATGACGAGCTTCATATCGTGCTTCCAACAACAAGCTTTGTTGTTTGAGACGAGGTTCATCATTTTAATGACCCTCATCATGCTCGTTATAAGCTTCAACGTTCTAAGGCCAAATGATTAGCCAATTATCTATGAAGATCCATGAGAGTGGAGGAGAGATAGGCTTTTTTTCATTAGCCTCTCAATCTCCTCCTTTCGAATTTTGGCATTTTTAATGCCTACAAAACCCCCTTCAAAGTTTTCAGACTTGGATCGGGTTGTATGTAGTCTGAAATACTTTGAATAGGTTGTTCGCGGGAAAAATCGTAGCTTTCATCATTGATTCCATTGTATACTCTTGTAACAGTTTATCGATTACAAAGATCCGGTCTTTTTATAAGATCCGGTTACAACGAAAATCAAATAAAAAGAAATGAAAATTACAAATTTATTTCCTTGTTTGTCGAACAAATCGCGTGGGTTGTTTGCTTGCGCCGGGGTTTATCCGAGGACCACCGCGAGATCTAGATCCGGTCGGATCTACGCAGTATAACAGGTATTATTTCACCAAGGAAATAATAGCCGGAGGGATTGTTTCACCAAGGAAACAATCGTTCAAATCTTGGGATCAAAGACCAAGCTTTGATCCGGAGTATAACGACGTAGATCTGAGATCCGGTCCTCTCGAACTCCTGCCTTATTTGGTGTTGACGATCGCCGAGCACCAGATCCGGATGAGCAAGTCTTCGAGTCCCCAAAGATTGAATCTTTTTT